>CAKNXH010059423.1:133686-144220 GCA_932178445.1 Andricus quercusramuli
TATATTCTCAACCCTATGATAATATTCAACAACCCCCTAAGACCACCCCTTCCACTTTTGCCTTAATAAATCCTAAGAGTATCCACGTAAAACACTCAACAAATTTCAAAATTTTAAATAATCACACAAGTTACCTTCAGAAAACTTCGAACTATATTTCCAACCCCATTATAATATTCAATAACCCCCTAAGACCACCCCTTTCACTTTTAATTCGATAAATCCTAAATGTCTCCACGTAAAGCACTAAAAAAATATTTAAAAAATTGAAATAATCATCCAAGTCACCTTCAGAAAACCAAAAACTACATTTTCAACCCCATAATAATATTTAACAGCCCCCTAAGACCACCAACACTTTTACCTGAACAAATCCGAAGACCCTCCACGTGAAAGACTCAAAAAATTCAAAAGATCACTGAATCCAGGTTCAAAAAACACCAAATTATATTGTCAACTGCACGCGTTTTTAGTCGGTCTTTAGGGTTGGGTTTCCGATCGACGTCTCTATGCACTTACCCGATTCAGAACGATTCAAACGCTTGTCCCGATTGAAAACGATTGAGAACGATGAATAAAATTTTGTCCCTCTTAATACCAATTCAAAACGATTCACCTGTTAATCGGTCTCAATCGGGTCCAATCATTTTTTTCTAGAAGGGTTATATCCCATGTTTTCCACACTTATTATTTTGCACACACTTATTACAAAAAATAGAATCTTCACTGTTCTACACATTCTTTGACTTGCTTTTATGAATTTCTCCAATAAAACTCATTTATTTAATTAATTATAAGTTTCGCCCATGCAACATAATACAAATGTCAGCCGTCCTGATTGGAGCGCCACCTGTTGGATTAGTTCACCAGCCGGAAGCTAAGAAAATCAGAAAAGTGGGGGCGATGCGTGGGGCTGGTCGAAACAGTCGACAAATTTCCGACCCTGAATTTAGCTATGCATATAGATTTGAAAATTGGGGAATTTATTTAAAGAAAACTAATTGTCCTATTGAAAAACCAAAGACATATCTGGATTCGTCTCAGCCATATCTCTAGGAGATGTTCGAATCAAGCCAAAAAAATTATTTTTAAACAATTAAAATGTTATAAACAATTCGGAACTCAATATAAACAAATGTATCAGTCCGAAAATAATTTCAAGGTTATTAGTAGATACTTCAATCAAATAACCCTAGGAGATTTTTCATTCAGCGCGGAAAAGTAATTGTTTAAACAAATACAATGTTTATAACAATTTTTCTAGTTTTTGGTCGTTTAATTTATATTTTTGTAAACTCACACTAAATAAACACAAAATAGATGAAGATAATACTGTTGTCAACTGTAACGAACAAATGATAGTGAACAATTAATCAATTGAACATTGTTTATATCCCCTCCACTGTCAATGAATACCGAATAACCCTTCGAAAATGGATTTCCATATTCGGACATATAGCCAGAACGAACTAATAGTCCCAGAAGAAATCTAAAGGTATCGTTGGATACGTCTTGGCCATATCTCTAATCATTGAAAATTTTTTTTATTATTTAAACAAATATATCGTTCATAATGTTTATAAATTGTTTAAAAAATAAGTAAACAATAATTTGTCACAAATGACAACCAGATATCGTTCCTCGAATATTACAGAGAGCAGATAAAATTTAAAAAATTAAAAAACTGCAATTTAAACAATATTTTTACCACCTCCACTCTCAATCGAAAAATCCTTTAAATATGAATTTCCACATTTGGCACATATAGCTGGTATGAACTAATATTTCCAGAAAAAATCTAAAGGAATCGTTGGATATGTCTTGGCTATATCTCTAAGAGCTTTTTGAATCATGGACAAAAAATTTTTATTTAAACAAATATATTGTTTCTAATGTTTATACATTGTTTAAAAAATAGGTAATAGGGACTATTAGTTCATACCAGCTATATGTGCCAAATGTGGAAATTCATATTTAAAGGATTTTTCGATTGAGAGTGGAGGGGGTAAAAATAATGTTTAAATTGGAGTTTTTTAATTTTTAAAATTTTATCTGCTCTCTGTAATATTCGAGGAACGATATCTGGTTGTCATTTGTCACAAATTATTGTTTTCTTATGTTTTAAACAATTGATAAACATTATAAACAATATATTTGTTTAAATAATAAAATTTTTTTTTCAATGATTAGAGATGTGGCCAAGACGTATCCAACGATACCTTTAGATTTCTTCTGGGACTATTAGTTCGTTCTGGCTATGTCCGAATATGGAAATCCATTTTCGAAGGGTTATTCGGTATTCATTGACAGTGGAGGGGATATAAACAATGTTCAATTGATTAATTGTTCACTATTATTTGTTCGCTACAGTTGAGAACAGTATTATCTTCATCTATTTCGTGTTTATTTAGTGTTAGTTTACAAAATTATAAATTAAACGACCAAAAACTTGAAAAATTGTTATAAACATTGTATTTGTTTAAATAATTATTTTTCCGCGCTGAATTAAAAAGATCCTAGGGGTATTCGATTGAAGTATCTACTAATAAGCTTGAAATTATTTTCGGACTGATACATTTGTTTATATTGAGTTCCGAATTGTTTATAACAATTTAATTGTTTGAAAATAATTTGTTTGGCCTAATTCGAAAATCTCCTAGAGATATGGCTGAGACGAATCGAGATATGTCTTTGGTTTTTCAATAGGACAATTAGTTTTCTTTAAATAAATTCCCCAATTTTCAAATCTATATGTATAGCTAAATTGAGGGTCGTCAAATTTCTTGGTGCCGCGATTCTACCAAGTAGTGACTATTTGAACATTTTAAAATTTACAGATTTCAGAATGAAATGCAAAAATAGAAACTTCACCAAACATCCGTTTCTTTATAGTCAAAATAGTGATCTATTTTTATATTTCGAGTTAAACTTGAAAAACGAATTCATTTCTTTACAAATACTTCAGTATAGGGGAAAGTTGCCTAAGACCTAATTTTCGATTTTAAGGAACTTTAGAATCAAAGGCGATTATTGGTATCAAATTTTGATGTTTTCTTCACAAGGTTCACACAGTTGAAAGTTCAAAAAATGTTTAAAAGACAATGAGCTTCAATGTGAAACAAATATGTATTTTTCTCGTCTTAGGCAACCCGGCATCCTGAGACGGGCCCGTTTTTAAAATAAAAAAAGCTATGTAATTAAACACTAGATATTGATGAATTTTATTCGCAGCGTATTGTTCAAACATATTCTCAACATTTATGACATATCAGTTACGCAAAATACATTATAAAACGTAAAATAAGAGTTAAAGAAGATATACCAGAAAATAAGTGCAAAAAAAAGTTCAAGTATTAAATATTAATGAAAAGTTATAAAATTTCGAGTATTATTCATTTCAGATCCAGAGTTTACTAATATAAATCGAAAAAGCAACATAATTTAAAACTTTTCTTATTCATGATGTAAAAGCAATAAAGAGGTTAGGTCATAACCATCGGGACCATCGGAAACTCACAAGTGAAGCAGATTTCGCTTTTACCTGCATTTCTCTAGCCTAACCGGGGCTCGTCTTAGGAATTTCGCATGATCACAATTTTTTAAATATTTTCATTAAAAAAAAAAAAAAATTGATTAGCATTTTGAACTCGAAAGTTCATTGCCTCACTACCCGATTCGGGTGGTGTTTCTAGGTGGATAAATACTACCAGTGTGGGTCCACCACACCCACGACGGGTCAACAACACGCAGTATTCCCCGAACGGTCACCCATCCAAGTACTAACCGCGCCCAACACTGCTTAACTTCAGTGATCTAACGGGAACTGGTGTTTTCAGCGTGGTATCGCCGTTTATTTTCATTAAACAGCATAAAAATTAATGGAACGTAAGTATAAGTTGTAAAGTTTACAAAATTATCTATCAAACAAAAACATAACTTACTCCTTCAAATCATTAGAAGTTATTAAATCAAAACTTCTAAAACAGGTAAAAGTTCGTTCTCTAACGTACTAAAATAATTTTTCCTTTCTGTTTTCGTTAATTTACTTCCATAGCAGGAAAAAAAACTTTCAAAATAACTAGAATTTTTCTGAGCATGTATTCACATGCGTAAGTGATGACTATCTGCAAAAATGCTGACAACACTTGTTTCTGACTTGAAACGCTATTGTTATAAACAATTATATCAATAAATATAAATTTTTGCTTCTTCCTCGAGATTTTTATTCTCGCTTTGCCACTTAACAGACTTGAAACTATTCGAAAAAATGGTTATGAACCACGAAAATTGTAGAATAGGAATCATATTTATTTCTTCATAAAAAAAATATTATTAAACAAATGCGCCAGATGAAAGTTTATTCATGAAAATTTTTATTTTTCTCTATAATGTCTGTCGGGAGCAAGTTACTGATATATGAGCAAGAATTTGAGCTAATATTTTAATAAACAAATAATATAAACCATTTATCAACAAAACAAGCAACAGTCATTTTTTTACTCGAGTAGGTGCTTTCTTGGCTCTATTGATTACATCAGTATTGATATTGTAAGAAAAAAATTTGTTAATAATTTCAACATTATTATTGTTTATATCGAAAAGTATAAGCAAATGGCACAAATGAACATTTCTTCGTGGAAAAATTCTTATCGAGAAGATTTGATAGGAATAGTCATTTTTTTATCGCTAAGAAAAGTTCATTTCATTCATTCACTTGTAAGTACTTTAATTTTCAGTTGAATTTGAACTATATCAAAAACTATTAATTGTTCGTCACAATAATAATTGTTGACAGAATAGGAAAATTTGGGAGTTTACTTTAATTTATGACTAGTTATTTGAGTTGAGTTCTGGTTTAAATTTTATTTCAACTGATGCTAAAATTAAAATTCATTGTTAATCTATAATTATCATTCTTCAATGACGCTGTAACATCCGCGAAATAATCATGATATAACGCATAATAATGCGTAATAGGGATTACTATGTACGAGTTTTTGACGAGTTAATTCCCCTTAGATACAAATAAAAAAAATCGATTCGAAAAGTTAGTCTCCAATTGGCACAGAAGTCGTAGGGAATTTATCTGAATGAAGAGAATTTGTGAAAGAGCACTCTTTTCAATATTAACTTGTAAATAAGCATACTATATACAATCTAAGGATAATCCAGGGGTATAATTTCGAAAAGGTCATCCAAGAATATTGACTTAATATACTGAATTAATTTTTTGAAGATGTAATTATCATTTACAGATGTAACTTCCGCGTTTTGCAATTTGTAGTTTATACAAATTTCGATATCAAAACGATTATTTTGGACAAATAATTTTTTGAGAACAAGACAAAATTTGTCTCAGCCTAGATTTGAGCCGAGAACGCGACTTTCTATAAGTGGAACGTCAACCAATTACACCACCTTGGCCTCAGCAGATCCTTTCTTGTTCTTCATAGCTACTTTTTTTTAAATTTATTCATATTTTTGGATTTTATTTCATATTTTTTCACTGTGACAAACATACCATTTTCTATCAACGTGAGTTTTCATCTAATTCATTTTCGAAAGAGTTCTTTTTTCAAAAATATCCACGAATTTTAATCTGAGACAAAAATATTGTAGATAGAAGTTGTATATCTTACAAAAATACATATTTTATATTTACGTGTTTACACTTTTGTATAGAATGAATATTTTTCTAGAAAAATGATGAAAATGATTTTAAAGATTTTTTAACAAAATTTCTTCAATTTTGTAAAATATTAATCTGAAAAGTGGACCTTAAAAAGGAAGGAGGAATGCGTTGACATATTCTGAAGGGCACAAGGGATGTCGCCAACAGTCCCTCCCCCATTCACTCCAAGGCCCTTCTTCAAGATACCCAACAAAAAATACGTGTCATAGTAATTGAAAATTTAAAGCATTTTGATTATTTCGAAAGATGGGAGAAGTTAGTTGAACGTACAAGTTCCCTGATTTAAAATGCTCAACACTAAGACACGTTGTTTTTCTTCGGCCCCTGGAAAAGGGTTTTGGCTTGAGTGGTGGAGGGGTTGTGATCCTGAACCCTACCTAAAAATGCATGTTTTTTTTTCTTTTTCCCAGAAAATATTAAACCGAATTCATTACAGATCAGGCAGACAGTCCGTGCTCAAGTCACAGAATCATTTGCCACTCAAATATGTTTTTTTTTCTCAAAGAGAATAAGATCATAAACGACTTACCGATTTGCCGAAAAAAAATTCGACAAAGTTATAAGTATTTGAATTCTTAAAATCATAAATGAGTTCTTCTGGCAATATTCAAAGTCAATTCACACAAAACCCCCACAGTTCTTTCTTTCTTAATTTTCTATAGATTCGTCCAAATGTAAAGAGTAGATTCCATGGAAGTTTACCCTATGCTCAACAATAGAATTTTATAGTGTGATGTGAAAGTTTTTTCAGCTGTTAAAAGTTCATCATTATTTGTTTATAATACCACGAAAATATATTGTTAAGAAAAAATGAATTTCAAAGGATTTTGAACATATTTTCTGAAAAATCTTGAAAATAACGCGAGATAGACGAAAGTAGCACACGGAATTTTTAAAGACATTCTTCCCGGGTCCGGAGATTGCATCAGCCTGACTTCTAAATTTTCAAAATTACATATTTTATAACCCCCTGCCCCCATGTAACAAACCGTAATATTTTCCTCGGACCCCTTCCCCATCACCGCCGTTACATACCATTTTTTGTATTATGTTTGAAGACATAATAGACGTTTTTGATATAAAAAAAGGATTTTTAAGATAAAATATTGTCTAGAAATATATAAAACAAATATTTCGATGTAACACTGAATGCTTGACAAATCTGATTCATGCAGATATTGAAATTACTGACAAGAGAAGAAGTATCGTCAGTTTGTTTTGAAATTTATATAAATATAATTTTCACAAGATTTTTGAGAAAATTAAATTTTTTTTTTAATATTTCAGATGTGTCAAAAAAGAATTTAGAAGATTTTGAAGGCATTTTTTCTATTGTACAGGATCTTACTAAATATTATGAAAAATTCGAGTATTTTCAAAATGTATTTAGGACATTTAGAAGTTTGGAAGAAATAAAAAACTATTCGATCAATTTTCGGAAATGTTTCTAAGGTTCGAAATATTTTTAATCTATTCAAAACCTCTTAAATTTCTTAAAATGTTTTTAACTGATTCGAGTTTTTCAAAATGTTGAAAAATCATTAAGAATGTAAAAAAAATTGCCTTATAATCTTCCAAATGTTTCCAGAAATTTCAAGAAAATTTTGTTTGTTCTCTTGAAAACTTTCAAAATTCCCTTGAAGCTTCAAAGGTTTTAGTTTGAAATCTTTAAAAATCTACATTTTGTAAAATCGTTTAAAGTTTCAAATTCTTTTTAAATCTTTTTGAATCTTATATATATTTCTCAAATTTACGCGATTTTTTTAATTGTTTAGTCTTACCAAATTGAAAAATTTTGCTTTAAAATATTCTACACTATTTTTCGAAATTTTTGGGATATCGTTTTAAATGTTTTGAAATATATTCATGAATATTCTAAGATTTGCACCCGCTCCCCCTCGGTAAATATGTATCAAATGACATATTTATTCCATAAACTACTATCGAAAAGCATATATATATATGTATATCTCAATTAATCATCATCATTAGAATCATTCAGTAAACATTTTAAGATAGTCAATAAATATGCTACTTTGTAACACTATGGTAAGGTTTGTCTACATAATATAACCTTAATTGCGTCGTTCTTTTGGTGCTAATGATGACATGGTATACAGAGAATATTTGAGTGTTAAAGTTTACTTAGTTCAGAAAACCGAGGACATTACGGCATTTGATTAAAATTTCATTTTCAGACATTTTAAAGAAAATACGGTAATATTTGATGTAATTATATGAATTATCAATAAAAATTTGTTACAATTTAATTCGCGATTCAATAAGAAATAATACAGCTAGATAATGAAGATTACCTGGCAGTTTTGTAAAATGAGAAGTCAATTACCTACAGTTAGATAAAATTAGACGAACTGTTAGGTACAGTTTCGAGCAAAGAAAACAAATTCAGTTGTTGGCACCCTTCTTTAATTTCTTAGATAATACTGCTCCAATTTTAAGTTAGTGTCACTTTGAGCTTGTCAAATTCCACATCCACTTCTTTGAACCTGGATAACTTCTTTTAATCTGACTTTCTTGACCTCAATTAAGGAATACTTGAGCTCGACAGTGGACTTTTGTTTGACTTTAAATAGGAACCTTAATTTGTTATCAGATTCAGATTCTCCTTTATGAAATACGCAAGTTTTATTCGAAAAAGTTTTTCGATTCGCGAAAGAAAAAAACCCGCCCCCTGCCCCCTCTTGGGGGGGGGAGGTAATTTTAAAAGGCGCTTTTCCCCCTCGAAAATAAAAAGTTTTTATTACGGATATTTTTTTCATAGGATGCGTATTTTTTTAGATATTACGATGTTTCAAGCTGACGAAAACACCCAGTATATTAGTTGTGTAAACGAATGTTAGGTTTGAATAAAGTGAGATGATTAAAAAATAGAAAAAATTTTCCCAAGCTCGTTACAAAATATTAGATATCTTTTGTAAGAGATCAATTAAAAAATTGGAATAAAGCATTTTGAAACCTGCCTATTAGCATCTAATATGTATTAAATATCACCCATAAAACTGAGCACGACACTTATATTCCTTAGCTGGCCACGTTTTTCTTAGTAAAAGCGCTTGACCGAGAGTTTGGCAGAAATATCTAAGCAGTTCCGTAGCTCAGTTGACTAATGCATTCGGTAGATTTAAATTTCAGGACAGGTTTTTTGAATTGTCCGATTATTAATTTGAAACGATTATTAATTGAAATATTTTAAATTAACAGGATTTATTTATATGAAAAAACGTTCCAATTTCAAAATTCTAATTTTGAAGGAAGGCCGTGGCTGCAAGTATCGAAATTTTGGTACGAATAGCCACTTTTTTTTGGTACAAATAGAGTTGGATCACAGGCTATTTCTACCAATATTTTGTTACACTTAGCAAAATAAACGTATTTTGTTATGATTACTTCACTTAATAATAAAAAACAATAATTTGTTTGAATAATATTGTACAATTATTTATATAATGCGTGTTTATTCAAGTATATAGTTTACCTGAAAAAGGCAGGAAAAACATTCAATTGCACCAAATATTCATAGAATTTTATTATTTTCAAGTACTAATTTGTTTTCTAATGTACTTGTAAGTATTTCAACAAATCCAATTTGTTTCAACAATGAGTTCTTAATTCAATGATAACAATTATATTATTTGTTTGAATAATTTTACAATTTCAATTATGCATGTTTGTTAAAGTATATAGTTTACCTAAAAAAAACAGGAGAAACATTTTATATCACCGAATTTTCGACCGATTTTAAGATTTAGAAGTACTAATTTATTTTCCAACAATACTAGTAAATGTTTAAATAAATTCAAATTGTTTGAAAAATTTAATGTTTAATGTTCTGCAATATCGTCCCACTAAGAGCAACTGCCATCTAAAAAATGTCAATAGCCCCCAGTAGAACTGCAGTAGAACACACCTATGGCCACACAGAAAAAACAGAAGATAAACTTTACATCGATTTCCGACGAAAGATTCTTTGCAACAAAAATTAACTTCACAGGATAAACTTTATACAAATATTGGTTAAACTTTCTTTATTATTCAATGACAAACACATGTATTCTGAAAGACGCGAAGTTGGCTGAACAAAACTTTATCGCTTCAAAAAATATCCTGCAACAAATTTTATTCTAAGTTTTTTCCGTGCACGTCTAATAATATATATATGAATATATTTAAAAGAAAAGTTAAACATCCACCGCAGGGTACCACTAAGAGCAACTGCCATCTAAAAAGAAAATGTCAATAGCCCCCAGTAGAACCGAGGTAAAATACACCTATGGCCACGTCTCACATCCGTGAGATGGGTGGTCACAGGGCACGACGAAATCACAACGACAGGCCGGCGAAACCCTCGTGTGTCTTGAGGACACGAAGTGACCCAAGGATGACAGCTTTCTGCATCCATCTGGCAAGTGCCTTGGCATATTTTTGGCACGCGGGTATGGCTTTTAGGTTACGAACCAGTGATAATTTAGCACCTCCGAGAGCACCTATCACAAGGACAATTACTCGTACCGAATATTTTGGGTACAGTCGTTGCAGCTCTCTTTTAAGGTCTTGATACCTCTCCTCTTTTTCTTTCTCCTTTGCAGTGATGTTGCATTCGGACGGAGCCGAGAATTCGATCACGAATATCGCTCGTTTCTCGAAGTCTTGGAGAACAATGTCAGGCCTCGAGTGCGCAACGGAGACTGCTGCCCGAAAATCGTAGTTCCAGAAAATCTGGCACTTCTCGTTTCGGACAATTGACTCTATATCCCTTGGAGCGTTCGGCAGGGCAGGGTCGCGACCAACACCGTAAGAGCGACAAAGGTGGTAATAAAGTAC
>CAKNXH010059424.1:0-49249 GCA_932178445.1 Andricus quercusramuli
TGAGAGCCCTGATTATTCTTGACAGTTAATGTTATTGTCGCTTCCAGAAATTCCCTGACTAACAGTCGTAAATTCTAATAGTCTTAAAAAACCCTTATACTTTTTAAAAGCTATTAATTGGCCAAGAATAGACTACATATACTTTTCCTTTCTAGAAATCAAGATATTCAGCTCTGATCATTGTATATTTTAAATTAACGTTGGCCTGTGTAACTAAGCATTCGGTGTTCACCTTTTTTATTTGACTGCAACCCAAAAATCAGGAAAATTATCCCATAGTAACAAGAATCCCTGCTAAAAATTTCGGATTCCGAAATTGGTCCGCATTTATCCGAAATCAATCCGATTCACGATTTTTTTCCGAAACATGTCCGATCTAATACGAAAACAGTCAGAAATTTGTCTGATTATGTCCGGAGTCTGTCCGGACTATAAATTACGACTCCGGAAAGAGTCCGATTTGATTCGAAATCAGTCCGGAATTCAGAACCTGAAATTATTTTCGTTGAACTAAAAATGGAAAATAGTCCGGTCTTCTCCGAAATTTATCCGAACGTATACTTTCACTCCCGAAAGAGTCCGACTTGATCCGAAATTAGTCTGGAACTCAGTACCTGAAATTATTTTTGTTAAAGTAAAACCGGAAAATCTTCTGATTAAATCCGAAATCTGTCCGGTCTAAAACATCAACTCCGAAAATAGTCCGATTCTATCTGAAATTAATCCGCAGGTTTTATTTGTCATTCGGTGAAATTATAGTGAAAACGGAAAATCGTCCGCTTGAATCCGAAATTCTTCCGGTCAAAAACATGTACTCCGGAAGCAGTCCGATTCTATCCGAAATTAATCCGCAGGTTCAAGTTGTCATTCGGTGAAATTAAAGTGAAAACAGAAAATCGTCCGATTAGATCCGAAATCTGTCCGGTCTAAAACATCAACTCCGAAAATAGTCCGATTCTATCCGAAAGTAATCCCCAGGTTTTATTTGTCATTCGGTGAAATTAAAATAAGAACGGAAAATCGTCCGCTTGAATCGGAAATTCTTCCGGTCAAAAATATGTACTCCGGAAGCAGTCCGATTCTATCCAAAATTAATCCGCAGGTTCAAGTTGTCATTCAGTGAAATTAAAATGAAAACAGAAAATCGTCCGACTAAATACGAAATCTGTCCTGTCTAAAACATCAACTATGAAAATAGTCTGATTCTATCCGAAATTAATTCACAGGTTTAAGTTGTCATTCAGTGAAATTAAAGTGAAAACGGAAAATCGTCCGCATAAATCTGAAATTCTTCCGGTCAAAAACATGGACTCCGGAAACAGTCCGATTCTATTCAAAATTAGTCCGCAGGTTTCAGTTGCAATTTGGTGAAATTCAAGTGAAAACGGAAAATCGTTCGATTAAGGGCATGTGACACAGCCAAATACCTACATGACCGACCTCACTTTTTCAATTTTCCGAATTTTTTTTGAACCTAAGAACTTTTTTTATAAGTAAAATATCGGCTTCAAACTTTGAGGAATGCAAGAGCCGACAGTAAAGTACGTTTATGTACATCATTTGAGTATAAAAGATGCAAAAAGAAAAATTCCAACAAGTGTCAACTCCGGTTTCGCTTGCCAGTTCGGTCGGTATTTGCGATGGGCACGACAATGCGAAGTCTGGCGGCCACTAATCGAGGCTCTATCAGCTGGCTCGTCTACATCTGAAATATGGGGTCCACGCTGTCAAAGATTGATGATGCGGTGTTCTTACAATAATATTTTCTGAAAGTTGTGTCCAGCATAAAAGTTGAGTGAAATATGTTGTTTCAATGTTGAATTATGTAAGTATTGAAATCGCTATTGGCCTCGTTCAGTGGCTGCTAGACTTCGAATTTTCGTGCTCATCGCGAATACCGACCGAACTGGCAAGCGCTGTTGACATTTAGTTGGAATGTTTCTTTTTGTATCTTTTATACTCAAACGATGTACATAAACATACTTCACTGTCGGCTCTTGCATTTCTCAAAGTTTGAAGCCGATATTTCACTTATAAAAAAAGTTCTTAGATTCAAAAATAAAATTTGGAAAATTGAAAAAGTGAGGTCGGTAATGTAGGTATGGCTGTGTCACATGCCTCAAATCCGAGATCTGTCCGGTCTAAAACATCAACCCCGGAAATAGTCCGATTCTATCCGAAATTAATCCGCAGGTTTTAGTTGTTATTCGGTGAAATTAAAGTAAACTAGCTGTGAATTCGATCTCGAGTGTTTCCACTTTGTTTGTATTTATAATTATATGGTGCTCATTTCACGAGCACTTTGCTTCCCGTTAGCAAATGTATTTGCTTCCTCATAGAGGAAGCACTAGTTATTTTTTTCAATAATAGGCAAACCGAAGTCTTCATTTTGCTCAATTTAAAAATAGAAATTCACCAAAAATGAAAAATTACAGAATAATACAAAAATGTTTTAAATAAAAAGACAAATCAGACAAATCAAATCTTGGGTTCGAAATAATAATTTTTTGAGCTGGAAAAGGGAAAGGAAAAGTTCTGTCGCACCCTATCCCTTTCCCAGCTTTATGATTTCTTCACAAAAATTGTCATAATATTACTTTATTTGAAAATTTATGATCAAAAAGTCTTTTCTATTCATGCATCAACTTTAAATTATGTCGATGAAAAAAATTTTTCTGTTTGAACCTGATGATTCAGATATTATAAATGAGCAGAAATTCCCTAATCTTCAATAAAGTGTATTATTATTAGTATAGATCAATCAATTTGCCTTGAATCAAGAGATTTTTTCCGTTCTTGCATCAATTTTGAATTATGTTACTGAAAAGAAGTTTTACTATGAAAAACCGTGTTTTCAAATATTATGCAATTTCACAATTTCCATAGTCTTGAATAAAATGTCCGAATATTATAGGTCAATCGATTGATCTCGAATCAACACATATTTTCTGTTCTTGCATCAACTTTGAATTATGTTAATGAAAACAGTTTTACTATAAAAAAACGATTTTCAAAATATATAAATTACCATAACTTCCCTACTCTTTGATAAAATGCATTATTATTATAGGTCAATCGATTCGTTTCGAGCCAAGGAATCTTTTATATCCGTGCATCAACTTTGAGTTATGCGAATAAAAAAAGTTTTACTATAAAAAAACGATTTTCAAAATATATAAATTACCATAACTTCCCTACTCTTCAATAAAATGTACTAATATTATAGGTCAATAGATTCGTCCCGAACCAATGAATCTTCCACATCCTTGCATCAACTTTGAATTATGCTAATGAAAAAAGTTTTACTATAAAAAACCGTACTTTCAAATATTATGCATTACCATAGCTTCCTTACTGTTCAATAAAATTCATTAATATTATAGGTCAATCGATTCGACTCGAATCAACACATCTTTTCTGTTTTTACATCAACTTTAAATTATGTTAATGAAAAAAGTTTTACTATAAGAAACCGCTTTTAAAAATATATAAATTACCATAACTTCCCTACTCTTTGATAAAATGCATTATTATTGTAGGTCAATCGATTCGTTTCGAACCAAGGAATCTTTTATAATGTTGCATCAACTCTGAATTATGCTAAAGAAAAAAGTTTTACTATAAAAAACCGATTTTCAAAATATATAAATTACCATAACTTCCCTACTCTTCCATAAAATGTATTAATATTATAGGTCAATCGATTCGTCCCGAACCAATGCATCTTTTATATTCTTGCGTCAACTTTGAATTATGCGAATGAAAAAAGTTTTGCTATAAAAAACCGATTTTTAAAATATTATTGAGTGCTAGAAAAAAATGCATTGAATATTTTTTGAAATCCTTCGGTCAGTTTCAAGATATTAGTGAGGAAAATAAGCTCTCCAAATTTCATCAATTTATCTGCAACTGCTTTCTAGTTATCGTGTTCACAAAAAAGCGTGACATCCACACATCCACACATCCACACATCCACACATCCACACATCCATACATCCACACATCCACACACACACACATCCGGACAATTGCTTAGAACATTGTATTAGACATTTTTAAATTAGGGAGGGTTCAATTAAATGAATTTAAAAAATTTGAAAAATGTTACCATTACAAAGCTTCCTCTATGAGGAAGCAAAATGGAAAATCATCCGCTTAAATCCGATATTCGTCTAGTCCAAAACATCGACTCCGGAAACAGTCCGATTCTATTCAAAATTAATCCGCTGGTTTAAGTTGTAATATCGTGAAATGCAAATGAAATCGGAAAATCGTCCGCTTAAATCCGAAATTCATCCGGTTAAAAAAATTGACTCCGGAAGCAGTCCGATTCTATCCAAATTGTATCCACAGGTTTAAGTTGTAATGTGGTGACATTAAAGTGAAAACGGAAAATCGTCCGAGTAAATACGAAATCTGTCCGGTCTAAGACATCAACTATGAAAATAGTCCGATTCTATCCGAAATTAATCCGTAGGTTTTAGTTGTCATTCAGTGAAATTAAAGTGAAAACGGAAAATCGTCCCCACAAATCTGAAATTCTTCCGTTCAAAAACATGGACTCCGGAAACAGTCCGATTCTATTCAAAATTAGTCCGCAGGTTTAAGTTGTAATTTGGTGAAATTCAAGTGAAAACGGAAAATCGTTCGATTAAATCCGAAATCTGTCCCGTCTAAAACATCAATTCCGGAAAAAGTCCGACTCTATTCAAAATTAATCCACTGGTTTAAGTTGTAATATCGTGAAATGCAAATGAAATCGGAAAATCGTCCGCCTAAATCCGAAATTCATACGGTCAAAAACATTGACTCCAGAAGCAGTCAGGAAGAACCACAAAAGCGATAATAAAACTTCGAAAACAAACAAAACTAATAGCATTTCGATGAAGACGTGAATAGTAACACGGAAAATGGCGAGAAAACTAATGAGCTTTTGAACAAGGATGAGGATAACAATATGGTTGCGATAGAAAATGAATCTGTTCATGAAAGTGAATCTACAGCTCTCTTGGAAAGAAGAAGCAGTTGATGGGAATGATGAAAGATTTGATGACGCTGTGGAAGAAGGAGCAGTTGATCGGAATGTTGATAGAATTGACGATGGTGTGGAAGAAGGATCAGTGGACGGGAATGATAATAATTTATTCAAATAGTTTTTGTTGTAATGTTCTTTAAACCATATGCTATTATTGTACGTAATATTTCACTATTCAACATACTTCGTTCGAAAGTGTTCTAATTTCTTTCCTAAAAGTGCATTGAAAATGTTATCAAAAATGACTTCTCGTACAACTTTTCAACATCCTGTTTTCGCTCATTTACATATAATTAAATACTCTCTAACTGTATCTTTATCTTTAACTGTATGCCAACGGCTATACCACGCTGAAAACACCAGTTCCCGTAAGATCACTGAAGTTAAGCAGCGTTGGGCGTGATTAGTACTTGGATGGGTGACTGTTCGGGAATACTGCGTGGTGTTGTCCCGTCGTGGGTGTGGTGGACCCACACTGGTAGTATTTATCCACCTAGAAACACTACCCGAGTCGGATAGTGAGGCAATGAACTTTCGAGTTCGAACTGCTGACCAATTTTTTTTTTTAACTGTATCGAAGACGAATAAGATCTAAACTATTCGCATTTGTCAGAAAGGACAAATTTCGGAATTGACCGGATGAGATCTGGATTAATCGCATTCCTGAAAATCGTACAAATTTCGGACTTAACCGGATTAATAGCATCCGCCAGACCGTACAAAACATGGACATGGCCGAACACGACCGGGCAAAAATTGGACTAATCGCATCCGTCAGACCATATAATACACGGCTATGACTGGACGCAATCCGGATTCAGCACATCCGACAGACCCTACAAAATACGGACATGAACAGACACAATCCGAATTGATCGCGTCCTTCAGACCGTACAAAACACGGACTCGACCGGACACAATCCGGATTTATCGCATCAGGCAGGCAGTACAAAGGACGGACTTGACCGGACCCAATTCTGGTCGTTTCTCACAAGCGCTAAAAATTTTCTTGGTTAGTATACGAGTATAAGGACCGTTTCGACCGATATACTTAGCGTGCGATATTCTGCGTTAGTGAAGTGCATTATATGTAGTAGTGTCAAGTTAAGCTATAGAAATAGATTTGTGAGCGTCAAATAAATGAAGAATGCATTTCTCGAGTGTAAACTGCTTATATAACCTTGTTATTATAACATTTATTCGGTCCCTCAGACCGCATAGAAAACGGACATGATCGGATAGAACCCGGATTGATCGAATCTGTCAGACCGTACAACTTTCGGATTCTACCCGACAATATACAGATTTATTATTTTTTTCGTTCTACATCTTCGGAAAATTTCTAAATACACCGGGATAGAATCCGGATGACGTCCCGGACACAATCCGGATTGATAGCATCCGTCAGACACACCGGATCTAACCCAGACTGATGGAATCCATCAGACCGTACAACTTTCGGATTCTACCGGATGACTTTCGGATTAATTTCCGTCCGACCGGGTAGAATCCGGAGAACAAAAACCGGATCATACATCGGACAATTTCCGACAAATTTCCGAATCCGGAATTTGTCCGGAATTTTTAGCAGGGATAACTCTTGTTTATTAATTTGCTGCGAACACGAAGTATCTTTTCGCACTGCACATGCGTCGCGTCGAAAACCGGGTTGATTATTGTTGGCGTGTTTATTTAAAATGATGAAATGCGCAAGACAATTTTTTGCAACAAATCATATGTAAAATTATTAAAAATAATACTTTGTTTACCAAAAAGACATATTATGTGAAAGGTAAAATAATTATTTAATTTTTCTCCTTAAGAATAAATAATTGATTTTAAAGTTAAAGAAGGAATATCTTTTTTGTCACAAACATGAATTTAAAACAATTTTTAATATTTTCATGCATTTTACCATTATTATTTGTTGTAAAAAATTGTAAATCGAACAAAAATGAATCATTTTACAAAAGTGCGTCGATGAACGCGACACAAAGGGGAAGTAAAAAATACCAGATGGCGTTAGTAGAACTTTCGGTAAATTGATGCAATTTCAAGTGCGCAAAAATTATTGGCAATTTTTATGTGTACAGTTTGCGATAAGAAATAAGAATATAAAAGCATATTTTATAAAAAAATAATTTTTTATCAAGTCACAATTTTTTTTATATTAACAAAAATATTACATTTTTTTGGTTATGATAATCTTGTAAGGCTTTCAAAAAGAAACGCTTCTCTGGACTTTTTTCATATCGTGCGTTGATTGGCTAAACATTTTCATTTGTTTTTTTTTTTAATTTTGAAAATGCTACATAAGTCTGGTATTTTTCTTTTCATCGAAAAAAGTTTTGAGAATAAATTGTTCAAATTTTTGAGTACTACAAATAGACGTGCATGAAATTTTTAAGTTAAAAAGAATGGTTTCAAAAATTATGAAAATGCTCTAACTTTTTGTATATCTATCAAAAAGAGCGGGCTAATGAACTTTTCCTTTAATTTTAGGGCTTGAAAAAGTATGCCAAAGCTCAATCCAAACTTATCATTTTTTTTAAAGTAATCGTGCCTACAGTCCACAGACTACAAACTACAGACTGCAGATAGATAGACAGACACCTTGGTAAAAATAATTCTTTCTGCCTAAGGAAGACTCAGAATGTGGAGATTTGATGAAAACCGACTAAGTCAAATTTTATGATTGGATGAAATTGGATGAATTTATATAATTTATAATTTATATAATTATTTATATAATTGGATGAAAATATAAATTTTTTTTCTTCATCAAGATGAAAATGTAAATACTTGATTTTTTGTTTCTTTTGTAATGTCATTGTTCACGACTAAAACAAAAACTAGGCGTCCTATAAAAAAGCAATGAAGAACAAATTTCTAGATCTCTTTGGATGGATAATTTTGGTCCGATCATCTTCCTTCGTATCTTGCATGGTTTGACAGCAAAATTGAGTTTTTTAGTACTTTTATTATGTTTTATGGGGTCAAAATTTGAATTTTCGATTTTCCAAAAAATTCAAACAGGTGTTATGATAATCTTGTAGGGCTTTCAAAAAGTAACGTTTTTTTCTCGTGACTTTTTTTTATATCGTGCGTTGTTTGGCTTACAATGTTCATTTTCGTTTGCTTTTTTGGATTTTGAAAATGCTATCACTCTGATAATTTTCTTTTTATCAAAAAATGTCGTGGGGATAAATTGTTCAGATTCTTGAGTACTACAAATTGCCAGTGGCGTAAATAGCAGTGTACCACCATTGCTCCAGGACCCCCACCAATGCAGAAACAATTGAAAATTTGTCATGCACACGCTTCTTCATCGACTTCGATGACCCTTTTTTTTTTTTTTAGAATTCCAGTCCCTAGTCACTGATAAAATCAATACCTTTTCATTAGGATGGGAATGTAAAAAGGGTCAAATAACCACCGCAGGGTCCCACTGGGAGAAACTGTCATTTAAAAATGGCGAGAAATACGAATCTGAAATGTTTAAATCAATATCTCGAATAGGTTTCGAGATATTATTTTCTTTATTTTAAAATTATTGTCTTTTTTTTTCTTGATTAACATGTTTTCTGAATATCAATTTTGATGAGATTTTTTGCGAGAAACACGGATCTATAATTGTTAAATCGACATCTCGAATAGTTTTTGACATATTGATTTTTTATGTTGAAATTATTGACTTTTATTTTTGATTCATATAACTTTTAAATATCGATTTCGATGGGATTTTTTGCGAGAAACACGGATTGGAAATTTTTAAATCGATATCTGAAATAGTTTTCAAGATATCGATTTTTTCTGTTAAATTGAATAATCGAATAATATAGGTGTCAGCCCTATCTCTTTCGAATGTCTAGTGGGGTACGGGAAAGCACCCCTGTGATTGGTCTTAGAAATAAGGAAAGCTCACACCACTACCCCTTTTCCAACGCCTCGTGCGGGTGGGAAGACATTCCTGTGTCAAGTCACAAAAATAATGTGAGGTAACACCCCTACCCCTTTTCTAACGCCTCGTGGGGACAAGAAGGCACCATTCTGACAGGTCACAAAAATAATGTAAGGTAAAACCCCTACTCCTTTTCCAGTCACAAAAATAATGTAAGGTAACACCCCTACCCCTTTTCCAGGGATAATGCTGGCATCGTAGCAGTCCAGCAAGTCATCATTGAGTTGAATCTTCCAATAAATGTAGGCACTTCACCGATTCGTCGTCGTATTTCCATCTAAATTTTTTTCAGCACCCCGAACTCTAGGGTGATCGGCACTGCTTGCTGGCCCATTGTCGGGTGCTCTGCGCGTTCGATCGTTTTGAAGCGCATCTACAACTTTTTGGTGGTTTGGTGTCATCACTGTTGTTCCCACGAGCAGCTAGAGAAAGGATTCGTCCGTCCTTGTAGAGCCCGCGTGCAAGGATAAGGCTGCATACTCTAAAAGGACGCCCGGTATCCCAGAGTCACCGTTTGTGATACCTAACTCAGGTGCTATTCAGCTTTCGGCACGGTTATTACGCCCCCGCTTAGGGTTTATTTTTTCGGACCATTTCTGGACAAATGTCCGTGACTACTGATTTATTATTGTAACCATATTCAGCAGAAACCCTTGGTACAGGGACCCTCTATCCGCAATCCAGCTCCCATAGTAGAACCGCGGTAAATCACACCTTTGGCCACGTCTTACGACCAAACGTTTCAGCCGCGGTTTCAGTCGTGTGGCTTCATACCTAAACATAAGACAGTAATGCTGATACAAAAATTCTTCTAAACAATTTTACTAATTAGTTCTATTAATTCCGACTTCTTTCAAAAAAACCAGTAAAGATATCACTGAACGATCATATACATGCACAGCAACTAATCCACGAGGGTTCACTAGTGGCTTGACTCTCTGGATAGTGAGTTGGATTCTCAACGTAATAAAAGGAAGGCAACTTTATAACTGTATAAGCGTCATGAGTTTTCATGATGGCTTGTTGTAAAGGACCCTATACGCGTTTCTGTGCAGGAACCCGCGCCCAGTTTACTTCGCAAAAGAACAGGATCCTTCCGAAGGTTCCTTTGGTGATGTAGGATTCTTCACAGGATCATCTACAGTGTGCATGGTCCGAGCGTGCGTGTGGGCCACCCGAGTACAAATGCTTCGACTTGAGTTCCATTTGACGATGTCTTGAGTTCGTCTCCAAGACATCGATGTCTGGCTGCGTTTTACAACTGAGCCCAGACGTAACATAATGTCTTACTTTTATGGTATTAGCATGGTGATTTCAAGTCGACATGTTTTCAAGATACGGACAAAAATAGAGATCTTAAAGTGGACTATATTGAATCTTTGAATTTAAGAATATTAATAAGCATACGGTTTGTTTAATGAATTTGAAGTATATCTGTAATTATTTAAAAATTTTGCGAAATTATTTATTTTAATAATCATAAATGAAGGTACAGTTTATTATGTATTATATTTAAGTGTGTACCCGGGTGGCGTAAACCACATTATTTTTTTTCATTTTTGGAATGAAAACTCTTCATTTTGAAACTGAACTTTTAACGCGAACAAATATAATTTGCTGTCGAAACCCTACAAAAAGGTATGAACGAAGCGTATGAAGACAATTATTGTTCTCTTCGTATAAAAAAACAGACAGGGACGCACCCTGATGGAACCCTATACAGACAACCTTGAGGGTTAACTCATTATATCAACTGAAGGCAATAATATTGTCTTAGGGTGAAATGGCTGAGACGACTAATGAAATACTTGAGCACCTAATAAGGGTACACTTCCCGCGCTCGGAGTTCGATTTCACGAATGAAGGGGCGACTCAAGGAGTCATACGTCTTAGGAGGACCAACCTTTAGAGCCAGAGTAGAAGATTGGAAAGTAGTGGGACCTTTACTTGAAAGAGGAAATCCTAACGGAAAAACCGCTCCATAGGAATCAATTTGCCTCTCAAGAAGGCAGATCTGCCGTAGACGCCCTCCATGCGGTTCTGCTGATACACGCGGAGTTAGTGACACGGTAAGCAGGTGGATGAAGTGAAAGCCAAAGTTTCAAGGGGATGCGGCAGGGAAGTAGAATTTTCAAAATCAGCGAAGTATTTAGGAGTAGCATTTGACCCTAAATTGACCTAGAAACTCCATGTTGACGCAGTGGTTAAAAAGCTAGGATGGCTTTTTGGGCCTGTACAAACGCCATAGGAAAAACCTGGGCCCTAAAAGCCAGAATTAGTAACTGGTTATATACAATGATAATCAGACCCATAGAAGCATATGCATTAACGATATGGTTGCCAATGACTGAACTAAGCAATGCTATTAAACAACTGGAAAGCATCCTAAGCGATTTCTGCTTAGCGATCACTAGTGCTGCGAAAACAACACCAAAAGCAGCTCTTGAAGTCATTCTGGACATCTTGCTGTTGCACCTTTCCGTCAGGAAGATTACAGCAGCGGAAGTCTATAGACTTCTAGTAGGGAGCAGCCTTAGTGCCGTTGAGGTGAAAGATCTTATGTTATGTTGAGGAAATTATCCTTCATGAAACCCTTCAATGGCATCTTCCCTAGAAGGGAAGAATGCCATACTGTAGGGAAAAGGGTAGAATTATTCACACCCGGAGGCCTGGTTTGATACACAGACGGTTCTACAGACTCATTCGGAACAGGGGCTGGAATCTGTGGGAAGAAGCCTAGGGCTGAGCTAAAAACTGCTCTAGACACATTCCCTAGTGCTTTTGAGGTTAAAATAATAGCCATCAAAGCTTGCCTGGAGGTAATTTGTATGCGGCTTATAAACGTCAGCACACTTATATTTGTCCGAACAGCTAAGGTGTTACCTCAGTGCTATAGGCAGTTATTGCCCTGCCCTCCTGTGTAATGATAATAATATAGGAATCTTGTTTTATATATATATATATATATATAAATATAAAAATATATATATATATATATATATACAGGGTGTTTTTTTTAACTTGAGACAACGAAATATCTCAAAAAATACGCATCCTACGGAAAAAATGTCTGGAATAAAAACTTTTTATTTTCGAGGGGAAAAAAGATTTTTTTTAATTACCCCACCCCCACCCCCACAGGAGGCAGGGGTGGGGGTAACTTTGTAATTTCAAATGGCAACCCCAATTTTTTATCACAGATTCAGATTCTCCTTTACGAAATACGTAAGTTTTATTCGAAAAATTTGTTCCGATTCGCGATAGATGGCGCTGCAATTGCGAAAAATGAAATTGTTGACACTACTTTTAGCTCTACCCAGGAATAACGACGCGGACATAGTAGTTGTCTATTCCCTTCGGGGTGCTAATTTCGGTGAGTCCCCTTGCCTCTCACCATTCATCGGGGTGCTTGAACTTTTGGCAACGGGACAGTAAAAGTGCATCGAAGTGCGAGGACACCATTTTGAGCACTTATTGTAAAATAATTAATCGAAATCAAGCATCCCTGTTGTGAGAGGCAAGGGGACTTACCGAAATCAAGCACCCCGATGAATGGTGAGAGGCAAGGGGGCTCACCGAAATTAAACACCCCGAAGGGAATAGACAACTACTACGTCCGCGTCGTTATTCCTGGGTAGAGCTAAAAGTAGTGTCAACAATTTCGTTTTTCGCAATTGAAGCGCCATCCATCGCGAATCGAAACAAATTTTCCGAATAAAACTTACGTATTTCGTAAAGGAGAATCTGAATCTGTGATAAAAAATTAAGGATGCCATTCGAAATTACAAAGTTACCCCCACCCCTGCCTCCTGTGGGGGGTGGGGGTGGGATAAATTTCAACAAATCTTTTTTCCCCCTCGAAAATAAAAAGTTTTTAATCCAGACATTTTTTCCGTAGGATGCGTATTTTTTGAGTTTAGTTGATGTTTAGTTGATGCAAACGTCTTTTGGTCTTTTGATCCATCGTCAGTTTCAGCCTTCAATTTGAATCAGCCAAAGCTCTCATCGCACCATAAACTGAACGATTGAGGGTCCAGAGGTCGGACTCCTCCGAGATCTCCTCACGAAGAGAGGCATCTATTTCAGCCTGATCCTGGGGCTTAGAAAGAACCTAGATGTTAATATTCGTCCTTGTTCGGGACTCGCTGTCAACTCTCAGAGGGCGCCTGCTCTTCGCGGTTGGTCTTAATGACGCTTCCTCCTCTTCGTCTGCGGCTTGTTTGTACAGCGGCTGCGGAAGCGCTCTGCATACATATCCAGTTTTCGAGCGGTAGGCAGCTGGATTTCGCAAAGACTGATGCGAAACGTGCTGAAGCTCTGTGTATCTCTGACACCACAGAGTGTGCATACTCTCCATAAAGCCTCGCAGAACAGGGACAAAGCTTGTGTCGTTGCAGTCCAGCAAGTCATTCTTAAGTCGTTTAGTGCACTCAATGTGAGTGTTTTTCCGCTTCGTCGTCGTATTTCCATCGAAATTATTTTTAGCACCCCGAACTCTAGAACAATCGGCACTGTTTGCCGATTCATTGTTGAGTGCTCTGCGCGTTCGACCGTTTTGAACTGCATTTACAACTTATTGTTGGTTAAGTGGTATCATTGTTGTTTCCACAAGAAGCTAAGGAAAGGGTTCATCCATTCTAGTAGAGCCCCGCATGCAAGGAGAAGGCTGCGTGTTCTGAGAAGTCGCCCGGTATCCTAGTGTCAACGTTCAGGACACCTCACCCAGGTGCCATTCAGCATTCGGCACGGTTGCTACGCTTCCGCTTGGGGATCATTCCTTTAGGACCATACCTAGATGTTTGTGGGAATAACAATGATAACACCAAACATAGTTGTAAAAGCGGTTTAAAACAACCGAGCGCGCGGGGCTCCCGACAATGGGTCGGAAAACAATGCCGAGTACTCTAGAGTTGGGGGGAGGGGTGCTCCATAAGCTTGAGTGGAAGGATCGAATGAGGGACGACCTGCTGGAGTACTACGATACCAGTTTGCCCCCCCCCCCCCTCCCCAGATAAGAAGGTTGCATGGCTAGACTGCATGCTCTGCGGTGCGAGAAACACCCAGAGCTCTCGCACTTTTTGCGTCAACTTTGGCGAAGCCGTGCCGATAACCTCCGGAAAAAGGGTTATAAAACTGGAGCTCCTACACTACCGCAGCCAGAACAGGCTATAGGAGCCGAAAAAACAGCAAAATCCAGGTTTCTATCAGGTCCAAATATCTGGCTGAACTAGATGACGCGCTTCGTAGAGTTTTTTTTTAAGAATCCGATCTCTGGATTATCAACTGTAGTGTGAATGATTCGGGAAGAAGTTTGGCGGATGCAAACCGTAAAAGAAAACAAACGGCTTATCATAAGACTAAAAAACGAGTGCTTCAACTGAGCACAAAGATAGGCTGGGCAAGGCAGTACGCGTCCTGCATTTAGTCTGCGATTCACTACATAACATCTGGCAGGAATTTTACTGCCAGGGTCCAAAAGTTTTTGCTCGAACTGCGGAACCTTAATCACACACTTAAGAAGTCAGTGCTGCTGACCATCAAGCAGCATATTGAAAATCAACAGTTTTTCTCTGATTCGAAATGGGCTCCTACCGAAGATGTGCCACTTGTCTGGCCCTAAGAATTACAGGCCAATAACTTGTCAGAACACGCTGTATACGATCTTCACAGCTATCCTAAATGACAGGATTGCTTGAGCAGTCGGACCTATGTGGCGAGAAATGTACGGACAACACGGCTCAAAGAAAGGCGTAACAGGATGTCGGGAGAACCTGCTCATTGACTGATGTGTCTGCAAGACGCAGCATCCAACCAGCGCTGCCTATCGATGACTACCGGAAAGCTTTCGATTCAACCTTCTATTGCACTGACTCATCATCTGTCTGTTGCAAAGCTTAAATGTTCGTCCACTCGTCGTGAGGTCCATATAGCGATCGATGCCGCTTTGAAAACCCAGATTCACTATCTCACCTGGAAAACATCGCATGATAACTAACAACATCACCTATCGCACTTCGCCATTCCCAAAGGTACATCTGCGACAAACACGGATATCGGAAGCATAAGGTCATTGATGTATTTTACATAGATGATCTCAAGATTCATGCTAGAAATTCAGAGCAACTAAATCTAGCTTTAAGGATTGTCGAGGAGTACACTCGGGAGATGGGAATGAAGTTTGGATTAGAAAAAGGCGCCAAGATTAATTTGAAGCGAGGACAACTTACTGGCATCCCCGAAGACCCTGATCTCGTCGATAGAAGAGCTATACGCCACCTTGTCGCTGAAGATACCTATACATACCTAGGCATGCCACAAAGCCGCGTTCAAGACGCAACATCGATTAGGAATGCTCTTCGTCCTGGTAGCACTTCATTCATTTGGAGTGCTTACATGGACCAAGAACGAGCTCAGATCCCTTGATATCGGGTCCCGAAATGTTATGCACCCGAACAAAAGCATAAACCTTAAGTCGTCTGTTTCGCGACTGCACATCTCACCCCAGGTGAAGATTCCCGTACAAAAACTTTGCAGGATCTCGAAAATATTTTTGTGCATGAATCTGCACTTCGCAAAGGAACCTGTACAGAAACCTGCGCAGGAACCATCAAGATTGCCCGTACAGGTTTGTGTGCAGGTTCGTATACAGGAACATGTGCACGATCTTTTGAGGTTCCTGTAGGGGCATTTTCAACTCTGATGCCGTCAAGGTCGTAGCGGAATACTGAATCTCGAATGTCTTCACCACATAATTATTCTGCGTGCAGCACGTACAGTCAATAATGGACGAGACCTTCTTTTTTAAATGGTCAGGAAACACGAAGTGGGCAATAGTGCGTTTCTGTACGAGGCAGCGAAGGAGGCTGCTGAAATACTTGACCTTGACTTCAATATCGGGGAATATCATAAGTTAAAAAGCCCGGGGCATGGGTTAACTTTAAAAAAAAGAAACAAAATTACGGACTATCCTAAATTAGCTTCATTAGATAACAACGAGATGATTGGAAAATATAGTAAACAATAGGTTAATTTTTTCAATCCCACTGGAGAGTTCTGGTAATTTTGCATGCACTTAAAGATTTCCTTTATTACTGACAATATTAACCGATTTTCATCAACCTTTTTTTCATACTTCTCCAATTACATAAGGAAGTTGGTTCAGCTAATTGTAATTTAATTGAGCTATTTTTTCATAATGTTTGTTTTTATAACGGGCCTTGATGCTGAGCCCAGGGTGGCATCGCCCTTTCGAGGCTGCGGGGTCGGGATGGAATACCCCGAGTTTGTCAGGATGAACCCTTTTTCAGTAGGCTGACAGTGGTGCAGGCACCAAAATATGCATAGGCCCATAAGATTCTGCAAGTGGACAGAACTTCTTGTGTCGACAGTACGTCGCTCCGCATAAGTTGAACAACTAGATAGTATGTGTCCTAGGTGTTCTGAGTGTTCGTGACACGCTTTGAAGCTATCATCGGAAATGTCTTGGCTCAAAATCTGGCGACGGTATGCTAACGTGGCAATGTTGCCGTCTTGATATAATGAAACCCTCCGTTTCAACAGCCTCCTCTGCTGCTTTGTACAGAAACGTTCCTTGGCCCACTTCGTGTTTCCTAACCATTTTAAGAAGAGGGCTTGTCCATTTTCTTCTATATTTTGTTAGAGTAAAACTTGTATTTGTCAATTTTAAGTTAAATTCTAGCATAAAAAACAGATGGCGCGTCTATATCGACTTTTGTATTGACTGATTGGCTAATATGCAAAAATGCCTGATTTGCTAGATTATCACAAATCACACAAATAAAAAAGCTATTTGTATCAAAAGGCGGATAGTTATGCCAAGTCCATGATCTCAAGTTGGGTGAAGAACGCAGCTTATGAGAAAATCACGGATAAGGAGTCTGCGCACTAGACGTGGGAGGCTTTGAAACAGCATTTCGAAGATACGTCGAAGGATCAGCTGTTCAAGATCTTCACGGATATTTTCGCTTTCAGTTGGGTGGGGGGAGATGACTTTAGCACTCTTGTTGCAGAATTAAAAAATTTGTGGATCTACTTGAACAATGGCCTGAAGCCAAAGAAGAAAAAGCCCTTCCTGATTTAATTCTGGTATGTAAAACGTTACAAGTTTTGCAACGTGAATTCGAAAATTTTCAGTCAAGTTGGATGTTATCGTCCGAAGACGAAGAGGAAAACTTTGATGAATTAACGACACAGCTCTGCATGTATGAATGAAATGTTAGAAATGATGCAGACAGCTCAAAAATCACTGGAGAGGCGGTAGTAGCAAAATCAGTAAAATCATTTTTTAGAGGTATGATGAGATCGAAACAGGAAGATACGTGTAACTATTGTAAAAAGAAAGGGCATTGGGTTGTCCTTTGTAAAAAGTGGATTGCCGACGGACAAACATCGAAAAAGAGGTCATACGTCGCTCCTCAGAGCAAGGCCCTTGATATAAATGCAGCCCTTATTTCCATCAGTGAAGAATCTGCATGGCCCAGACGTATTTGACAGAATAGTGGATCGACAACGGAGCCGCAAAGCACCTGACCAATTATCCAGATTTATTCGTCGAATTTAAGGATCTTCAGAGAGTTTTTTATGGAAAAACAGTGTTGTGCGGGTATCGCGGAGTGTGCGATACTCTTTACAATGCGGCCATAGAACCAGTCATTCCAGGGAAAGAGGAGAGGGAAAATGTCGCTAAGGCGGGAAGCTTGACGCTGCAGTTTAAAACGAGGATTCTCCTTTCCTCATTTTATTATAAATTTAAAATAAAACAAGTTTCAAATTGATTCCCTTCAGGACTTTTAATTTAATTTTAGATGGCGCCAAGCAAAAGTCATTTTACCGCCCTGGAAGGAAGTTAACTTGATGAAAGCGTGAACATGGAAAATTTTACAATTAAAAGAAAAGAAATAAATTTAAATGGCCCTAGCTCATTATTTTGGTGGAGTGGCGCATCTGCAAACCTTAATTAAGAAAGACAAATCTGAGAGGTCTTTTCAATAAAGAGACATTCTTTCAACTATGCAAAACAATATAAATTCTATTTATTAAAACATTCTCAAAAATTTAACTGCGTCATAAGGAGAAATTAGTAAGAACAAAAAAAAGCAAGATGTCACTGGACAATGAATCGGAAAATTAACCCCCTTTTATATTTTATGACAAAACAAACATTCAGATTTTACTAAGATAATCGGAACAATTCATTCACGTAGTATAAGAAAACAATTGAGAAAACGTCAAAGTAAAAGAGCGGATTCCGCTCTGGAGCAGATACAAACGCGCGTTCCTCTCCGCAGCTTCAAATAGCACAGTATTGACGGATTGGTATTAAAAGAAAAAGGCGTTAAAACCACTCTGTGGTGACAACAAAAAAGACACAAAAATTCTCACGACAACTTCCTCTCACGAGGCGCGAACGAAACAAGACAAGGAGTTTCCTTAGCTTGACGGTACGCAGACCGCCCAATTCCTCCCCTCCTGCGCAGGGAGACGAGATATGTCTTCTACGCTGGCGCAGTGTCATGGCGGATGGAGGGAGATCTCGGGACCTTAATACCCAATAGATGATGATAGTGGTGCTGCGACGAATCCTCGGCAGTGAGATTTGAATCGCACCAGTTACAGGATTTGGAATGCGGGACTCACATCTACATTCCACCCCCGGTGTACAACAATCGGCTTTGGCTGTGCCTGTGCGACTTCAACCCGCCTTACATCCTTGCAGTTCGTACCGTTGATCCTTGATGTTGGTTGATGCTCCAGGTGAAGTCACTCCTTCCTCTATCCCTCTCTCGTCCTCAAAACTCGGTGAATGACAAAAAAAAAAGAAAAAAAAACCCAAAAGAATTAGTAAGAGTAAAATTTCCAAGATAAAAAAATAATAAATAAAATTAAAAAAAAAAAAAATCAGTTGGCCCTCGATCGAGCCTCGTTCTTCTCGCGGAAATATATTCCAAGAGGGGAGGAGCTGTTTAGAAATGAATAAAATTAAACAGAACAAAGTAATTTGCAGGTAAAACCTGCAGCATTACAAGTTCTACCACGGAAGGTGGGTGCACCAGGACAAACGGCACGTAAGAGAGATGCTTAAAAGAGAGCTGAGCATCACAGACAAACTGGAAGAAGAAAATTTTGAACCTTGTATTTCAGGAAAAGCACATCGTCTACCTTGCGGCACCAGGCAAAGAGCGACATTACCTGGCAAACTTATTTAAACGGACGTAGTTAGGGCTTTTCATGATTCTTTTGATAAAAAGCGATTTTTAGTCGCATTCATGGGCAGTTTTACGAAATTACATTATGGATTTGCGATAAAAGGGAAGTCCGCGATCAAGGTTGTATTAAAACAAGTTCTTGCTCATTCAAAAATATTAGGGTACACAATCAAAGAGTTGGTGAGTCACAATGGTGGAGAATTCGACTGTGCCGAAGTCAAATAAATTCTTGCTGAAAGTGATATTACGCAGTGACTGACAACGCTATATACGCCCGACGAGAATGGCGGCAGTGAACGTGAAAACCGCACAATAGGTAATGGCAAGAACATTAGAATTCTCGAATCCTAAAGTTGAATTTCCAAACGCTCTATGGGCAGAACTAGTAAAGTCAACAATTTACATTCTCAACAGAACCAGAAAATAGTCCATAGTAGTTGTCAGTCCCTACGAGATATGGCTGAGCAAGAAACCCAGAATAAAGCGCATGCGCATCATTGGATCTTCCTGTTATATCCATATTCCAGCTGAGAAGAGGAAGAAGATGGATAAGGAAGCAGTAAAAGGATTTCTTGTGGGATATGATGAAGGGGAACATTACAGAATCTATGTCCAACAATAGCTTAAAGTGATTTTATCAAGGGACGTTCGATTCCAAAAAAAGCTCAGAGAATGTGAAGAAAAAGTCAAGTTGCCAATCAGAGATGTCGAATAAGAGAAACAGGACCAGATTGAGAAATCCTTGAAGAGCTATGAAGATTGTGAAACTAAAGATGAGTCAGACAGAGAAAAAGATAAAATCTCCGGATGGTCAAACCTTGAGAGATCGATCAAAAACCAAGAAGCCAAAACAGTTTGGAGATTTCGCTCCAATGGTCGAGGAGTTCGTCAACATTCATTGAAGATCCTGAAACTTTAGAAGATGCCCTAAAAAGTAAGTAAGTTATTTAGTGAAAAAAGCCATGGACCAGGAAATAGCCTCACTGACATAAAATCAGACCTGGAATTTGACAAATCTTCCTTCATGTGTTCATGTGTTCCTCGTAGGAAGCAGCCTATTTTTTAGACTTGAAATTTAACAATAAGAAAATTCGATCCAAATTTGCCAGAAAACGCATGCAAGAAAAATTTCAGAATGATTTAATGTTTCTGTTTGCATAAAAATGTGTACTCCGATGCAAATGTGTTTCATCGCAGAAATAACCATATCTCGATCAAACACTTTTTCATTTTTGAGAAAGTAACCAGAGGAAGACTGGAAGTTCAACAAGTCTCCACGGAACAACAAACAGCAGACATCATGAAGAAGCCATTTCCAAGGTGAATTTTAAGTTAAATTCCAGCATAAAACACAGATTACGCGTCGCTATCGTCTTTTGTATTGACTCTATAAAATTGAGTTCTACTGTATGGATGGGTTGTGGGGTGGTTACAGTGTCTGTGGACCACCTCAAAAAATCAGAGTGCCAATAAAAATGATTATTCGGGAATTTTTTTCCATTTCCGAACGGTAAGATGGATTAATATTCCCCGAATATTTCCAGCTGTATAGAATTTAGTGGTACTTCATAGAAGCGAATCTAACTGCGTAGGTGGGTTTAGCGGTATGTTAGAAAAACTATTTCTTGATCAGGCAAGAAATAGTCATTCTAACAGCTGAAAAAAAATGATAATTTTTGAACACCTCAAAAAATCGAAAAGGCAACCAGCTAGATTATTTTCGAAAATAGTCCTGTTTCCTTAAGAATAAGATGGATAAATATTCCCCCAATTGTTCCACCTCTATAGAAACAAATCTTACTGCGCGGGTTTTCAAGGGGATGTTAGAACAACAACAGTTATCTGAAAGACCCGCTTGAAAAAAAATAATAAGGGTTTAAAATTCTAGTATTTTTGAAAATTGTTCAAGTTCACATTTATAAGGTTGACAAATATTCACTGAGTATTTTCAAGTGAATTTGGACAGGTTTCAATTCAGAAGTATTTATGGGATCATGTTATGATACCAAAGCTTAGTCAGGAAACTCGCTCGAAAATTCACTGGCTCTGAACCTAAGTTTTCGAAGAAAATCCCCGAGACGCTTGTTCCAACATCAAGGCTCCTCTTTAGTGCGCAGACCTTGTTAGGTTCGTCTTCTTAACCTTGAGGTGGTTTACCAGCAGGGTTCTTTTTCAGTCAGAAAACCCAATTGTAGGGAATCGCCTTCGCACCTGAAGGAAGATTTGTCAAAGTCCAGGTCTGATTTTCTATCAATGAGGCTATTTCCTGATCCATGGCTTTTTTTCACTGAATAACGTACTCACTTTTTAGAGCATCTTCTAAAGTTTCAGGATCTTCAGTGAATGTTGACAAACTGCTTGACGCTAGAGCGAAATCGTCAAAATGTTTTGGCTTTTTGATTTTTGATCGATCTCTCAAGGTTTGTCCCACGGGAAATTTGGAATTTTTCTCTTTTTCGCTGTCCGACTCATCTTCAGTTTCATAACACCGGCACACAAAAAAAAACACTTTTCTGTTCTACAGATGCGGCACATATATTTCCATTTATTCTGACCCGCTGAGCACGAATCCGTGGTCCGTTTGACCCCAGTACATCTGGGTCAAGGGCATTTGAAGGTCGAATGGACAGAAAAGTATTTTGTGTGAAGATAACTACTATAATTTATGTTTTTTTGGGTCGCTGAATCCGAATCCGGGGTCCATTTAAACTCAGCGTGTCGAAGTCAAGGTCATTTCAAGGTCAATTTCGTTCATTTCTCTAAAAACAAATTTCTGACTGCAGATTATGAAAGAACGGAAGATTTTACATCCAGATATCTATGTTTTTATATTTTTATGACGACCTCTGAAGTCATGTCAAGGTCATTTCATTTAAATACATAGACGATTTATATGGTTAATTGGTAAATGGGCTACATTGGACTAGACTACCATACTAATATGGTGTGGGGGTCGCTAAGTCTGAATCCGAGGCCTATTTGACCCCAGAGCGCCAAGGTCAAGGTCAGATCAAGGTCATATCAGAGTTAGATCTGAAGAAAAATGTGTCACTGTTCCAAAATTTGACATTTACATGTTTTAAGGGTAGCTTAATTCGAATCTGAATCGCCTATAACCCAACGAATCAGGACTAAACGAGAGTTACGGTATGGCATTTTGGAATAGCGTTTATTCTTTCTTTCGCCTATAACGTTCTCTTTTATTGTCAAAGGATCTATGCAGTGAATTTCTAGTTCTCTTCGAACTATCACCATCTTCATCGCCAGGTACTTGATCTCTCTTTAGCAGCCAGCAGTAGTCAGCCAACATATTCACGTCCCATTTTCCTTGCCATCGAAGTTCAGCGTCTTTCAGATCTTGATGGAAACGCTCCCCTTGCTCTTCGCTGTAATCGCCTAAGTTCTCAGGGAAATAGCTAATATGAGAATCCATGAAATGAAGTTTGAGATTCATCAAACATCCCAAGCGTCGATAGTTCCTCGCCATATTTGCTACGATTGCTTTGTAGTCATTACTTCTGTAATTTCCTAAGAAGTTTTGAGCAACAACTCGAAAACTCAGCCAAGCAGCTTTTTCTAAGCCTGTCATTGTCTTGATGAAATTTTCGTCGTAAAACATTTTACGGATCTGAGGTCCTTCAAATACTCCTTTCAATTTAGCATCACTTAATCGAGGAAATTCATTTGTTAAGTACTGAAAACATGTTCCTTCTTTATTCAAAACTTTGACGAATTGTTTCATAAGTCCAAGTTTAATGTGCAGAGGCGGGAGCAATACTTTTGATGGATCAATTCAAGGTTGTTGAAGTACATTATGATTTCCAGGTTCAAGTTGTTCTCTTATTGGCCAAACCTTCTTCTTGTAATGATTCGTGCGATCCCTGCTATCCCACAAACACAAAAAGCAGGGATACTTTGTATATCCTGATAGTTGACCAAGGAGAATGGTTATGATTTTTAAATCACCACAAACTTGCCACTTATGCCTGTCGTATTTAATTTTTTCCAATAGATATTGGACGTTTTCGTAACTTTCTGTTAATTTTGTTGAATGCGCTATTGGTAGACTTGCGCACTCATTTCCATTGTTAAGCAGCTCTGCCTTAAGACTTTGTTTTGACGAGTCTATAAACAATCTCCATTCTTCTGGAACGTAAACATCCTTTTTTAGTTCATTCATCAAACCGTTAACGTCTCTGCAATATACCAACATACCTTCTTCATCTTTATTGAAGTACTGACGGAACTTCTTTTCTCGATTCCTGTAGAAAGATGACTTCGTCCCCTGTTCTACCATTCCACGGCTCTTTAACTCAGCTGCCATATATTCAGAAGCATCTTTAGTAAGACCCATGCTTCTGATGAAATCGTTTAAACTATCTTGGTTGAATAGTCTTATAGATTCATTTTTTTGCTTTCTCCGCAATTTTGGCACATATTCTTCATTTTCATGGTCTTCGTATGAGCAATCATCAGATTCTTCTTCACCGTCTAACATAACCTCTCTATCTGTCTCTTCATTTGTCAAAGCTTCATTTATCATTGAGCTCGTATCCATATTTTCGATAGCAGACTCTTGATTAGACTTTGCAGTTACGACAGAAGACACTATTGCATAAGATATTCTTGATTTGTTTCTAACGTTGAATCCTTTAACTTTTGTGTTGCAAAAATAACAGTCTTTTTCTGATTGAGGTATTGACCATATTACCGGTGAGGAGTATTTTAACATTTTATTGTTTTTCACTTTATTCCAACGTAAAAGCATAGTGTAACAAGCACTGCAAATGCTATCTGGAGCAAATGTTTCATTTTGAAGGGAAATTTCTCTTTTATAACATTGACGATATATGTCTCTACATTGCTCATTCATTGACCTACGGCAAGTGATGACTTCATACTTTCCACAAACGTAGCAAAAAACATTTTTATCGCTGTTGCAGTCATGGCTGGTAAAAACATGATTACTTGTTGTAGCTTTATATTCTTTATCAGTTGAATCGCCAACCAATAAAGGGTGGCGGTAGCTGGATGACGACGATTGCGGGCCCGTTTCCTCACCCTGACCAATCGCCGATACTGGGCATCCAATACCCTGCATCGTACTTTCTCTCGTGCCAGCCATGACGGCACAATGCCTTCACCACAGGGCTTAGCCGAAAAATGAAAAGCAAGAAAAAAATCCGTTTTCCGCCGTCACCACGTGGAGCACAGAAAAAACTTCGGGTAAATGGTGTGGCAGGTAACTTCGTACAGAAACTGTCTTTTGTTCTCATAAAAGTTGTCACCACCGTCTTTAAAATTTGAAGCCACTAGCTTTGCTCGCTCAAGTGAAGTTAGCTGATCGTTGGTGTAACAGGCAAATCGGATAAGGGCGGCTTCATAAAAGCTCACTTGCCGAATCGTTAGAGCTGTCAAAAGTTCCTTACAAGCGTGGGTAAAAGCAGAAAAATATCGAGACGCCAGGAAAAGTTTACCCACATGTAGAAGTCAAATTTTGGATCGGTAACACATTTTTCACTCGACCTAACTTTGATATGACCTTCACCTTGGCACCGTGGGGTCAAGCGGGCCTCGGATTCAGACTTAGCGACCCCCACATTATATTAGTATGGTAGTCTAGTCCCATGTAGCCCATTTACCATTTACCCATATGAATCATCTATATATTTAAAAAAAATGACCATAACAGGTCGTCACAAAAAAATAATAACATACATATCTGGACGTGAAATCTTCCGTTCTTTCAGAATTTGCAGTCAGAAATTTGTTTTTAGTGGAATGAACGAAATTGACCTTGAAATGACCTTGACTTCGACTCGCTGAGTTCAAATGGACCCCGGATTCGGATTCGGCGACCCAAAAAACATAAATTATGGTAGTTATCTTCATCCAAATGACTTTTCTGTCCGTTTGACCTCCAAATGCCCTTGACCCAAATGTGCTGGGGTCAAACGGACCACGGATTCGTGCTCAGCGGGTCAGAATACATGGGAATATATGTGTCGCATCTGTAGAACAGAAAAGTGGTTTTTTTTGTGTGCCGGTGTAATCTTCATCGCTTTTTAAGATTTCTCTAAATTCAGGCTTTTCTTCTGTGTCGATCTCTGAATGTTGTTCTTCTTAAATCTGGTTCTGTTTCTCTTGTTCGACATCTCTGATTGGCAATTCGACTTTTTCTTCACATTCTCTGAGATTTTCTTGGAATTGAACGTGCCTTGATAAAATCACTTCATGCTCTTCTTGGACATAGATTCTGTAATGTACCCCTGGTGGGACACTGAAGTTGTCGAAAGGGCACATGAATTGCGAAAACTTTCTCCTCGCGCGATCTAATTGATGAGCGACCGTTCAATTTCGACAACAATTGGCACGCGTAGACGTCACTCACTCTCAGACGGCACAGGTGCGGCATTGTTCACTTAACCGCAGAAAGTAATAACTAAGCAGCGGATTATCTAAATTAAGATAATGTTGTGAAGCATTTAAGGCTCGTTAAATTTGAAAAGAAAATCAAGATGATAAGTAAGACTCTAGGTCATAATATTTAATCGGTAAAACCCACGATCATCTTTCGAATAAAGCTATTGAAATAATTAATTATACTTTATGATCGAATGGATAATTCTAATTTATTATTCATAATTAAATTGCGAAAATAAAAATTGATTAATTAAACCGAGAATTTAATTCAGCAAAAAGCGAATTAAAATCTTCACGCCCAGAAACAATAAACTGGTAATTAACATTTATTGAAGGTTTAAAAATATTTATCAAAATGGATTATAAAAATAATAAGGGTGACGAAAATCCTAAGGAGGTTCAACCAGCTTTAATTAAATCATCTGAAACAATTTTAGCAAACGTGTTGGAATGCTACAAATCAATTTGAAGAAATATCGAAAGAGCCCGAAAGAAAAGACTCGTCAAAAATAAATGAAGATGAACAAAGTTTAGATGATCATGCTAGATCGAATACACAACCGTTAATTAGTGCGACTGATTCATTGTTGAATAAGGATGATTTAAATTTATCTGAAATCGAAACAAATCATGATAAATTAGAAATCGATCAAATTATGGCGAGTATTCAAAAATTGCACACTGAGAATACGCAAACAGTCGATAACCATAATGAGGTGGCCGTAGCTTTCAAAAGAAATCGTGTATTATATAGTAAGGATCAGTTGGAAACTAGAGAACGAATTGATTCATTTGCGATAACACTAAATAAGAAAATTTAGCAACGCGACCAAGTTCGCAAAGAGACGTGTGAAGCTCAAGGTAAACACCTAGAAGAGCATATCGTCAATATTGAAGGAAAGGTAGATGTTTTAAAGAAAACTACGGACGAAATACATATAAATCATGCGGAATTTTTAGTCTCAAATATGAAAAGTCGAAAAAAATTACAAGATCTAGAACATTTGCATTACACATTAAAAGCTCGTATCGATCGGGGCACAGGTGCCACTAATATCAAAGCTCCGCGGCTGAAACATTATCCGATACCTAAATTTTCAGGCGATACTCGTGAAAGACCGATGATGTTTTTAAGAGATTTTGAACAGTATCTCAGGGCCGCGGATGTAAGAAGACGCGATTTTCCCTTTTTGATAAGATCATAATTGGAAGGAAATGCCAGAGAATGGTGGAATTTGGTACAAGATATAGATGATCATGAATTCACTTGCCGCAATAAATTTATTTAAACATTCTGGAATGACGAGATTACATTCAAAATCGGCAAATACCTTCAATATGGATTTTATAGAGAAGGAAAACTAACTAGATCAGAATATGCCATTAAAATTATGAACAACACCACCATCTGAGTCTGAAATTCTAAGTAGCTTATCTAGGCATTTTACTCAAGAGGTTAGAGCAGCATTTTTGATACGTAACATGAAAAGCTGTGAAGAATTAATAGAATTTTTGGAGTCATTGGACCGAGCAGGGCCTTTAAATTATCAAGAACATTATTCACCTCGAGAAAATTCAGCGTATGATGAAAATAATTATAGTAGAATTCAGGATTCTCGTGGAAATAATCAAAACAACTATCATTATCGTGGGAATAATAAAATCCAAAATCGTGGAAATTTTTATGGAAATCGGAATTCTAATTTCAGGGATGATCGCAGGAGAGAAAATTTCGATTATGGACGACGTCGGGATAATTTCGATCAAAATAATCGTCGGATATGATGATCGATATGATTGTAGTTATAATGACAGAGACTCGGGATTTAATGGATACGGCGATCAATCATGAAATTGGGAATCAAAAAAATATAATTGGTCCATTGACCCCAACAGTTCAAATAATACTGGTAAAAGAGATGCGGATCTAAAATACTCGAATGGTGCTGTAGAAAATGGCATTTATAGAAGAGAAGGCAATAGTTCCGATAATGTAAATCCGTCAAGTGGATATCAGGAACAGAATAATAGCAGCGAAAATATGAGTAGACAAAACCAACAAAGGGAAAATCCGCGACAGAACGTAAATAGACAAACTCGTAGTTTAGAACTAGAAACAGAAGAGGTTAAATTCAGATGTAGCCGCAAATGATTACGGAAACGCACAAGCTCAGATTTGGTAGAATGCCGTATGATAGAGGAAAAGCTGGGGCCAAATTATGTAAAAAAAACCTCTACCTTTAGACATGCGAGGCGATCTTCTGGAAAATGAAGATAATGAGATTAATAGGAATTTGGTTAAATGTCCAGTAATGAACATTAAAATACAAAATGTCGAGACTAAAGCGCTAATTGATACTAGGAGTGAAGTAACGTGCATTTCTGAAAGCTTTTTCGAAAACAATCAAAAAGAATTTAAAGAGTGTGAACTATTGCCAATCGTGGGCACTAATATTGTAGGCGCAACGGGTGCAAGGCCAATTAAATCAAAAAATCGAGTTTATGCGGATTTTAATTTGGGAAACTGGAAGGGAGATTACGTATTTTTGATAGTTCCGAAGATAAATAAAGAGTGTATAATTGGGGTGGATCTACTGAAAAGATTAAAGAGTAAAATTTATTTTGAACAGAATACGATTGAATTCTTCGATAGAGAAAGGGTAATAAGAATTAAATTGTTGGACGAAGATCCAAAAAAGATAAGGCTGATATTCGAATCAGAAATTACGCAAAGAGAAAAATTCTTGAATTGCTTGGGAAAATGTTTAATGATACAAGAAGTGCACTCAAATGTGATTAAAGAAATAAATCATTTAGATACGTATGCTAACAACACCCAGGACAAATTCGCATTAACTGATAAGGAAATTAAGGAAAGGGTCTCAAAATGCACGATACTTGAAACTAACGAAAAAGAAAGATTTTATAAACTCATTTAGAGACAAAAAAATGTATTTTCAAAAAAGCCGGGCAGAATTTCACTATATGAACATGAACTGAAAATTGATAATAAACTACCCTTTTTAATGAGGACGTATCCAATTCCTATGTGCCTCAGACCTAAAGTAAACAAAGAAATAAGTAATTTGCTCGATTTAGGGATAATTCGAAGATCCAATAGCGCATATATAAATCCTTTGGGCATTACGAACAAAAAAGATGGATCGGTCAGAATTTGTTCAGACGCGAGAAAGTTGAACGAACTTATGACAAATGATTCTGAGTGTGCTGAACCTACAGAAGTATTATTTTAAAGGTGTGGAGGTACGAAAGTTATGTCAACACTTGACTTAGTTAGTAGTTTTTGGCAGGTACCATTAACCGCCAAATCTATGAAATATACGGCTTTCCTACATGAAGGAAAGTGCTATGAGTTCTGCGTTACTCCGTTTGGTTTGAAAACAAGCACGGCCGCACTCGTTAGGGCATTAGACCTAGTACTGAGAGGGATAGGAGATTTTGTTATAACGTTAATCGACGACATGCTATGCACATCACAAAGCGTCTCCCAGCACTTGGAACACTTACAGCTCCTTTTTCAGCGTCTCCGGGATAACAACGTTACAGTCAATTTTGAGAAATCACACTTCTTTAGACCTGAAGTCAAAATTTTGGGCCATATCCTAACTCCGCTAGGGATCCAGACAGAATCAAAGTAATACACGAATTTCCGACACCTAGAAACGTTGAGCAATTAAGAGGATTTTTGGGCGTAGTAAATTATTACACAAAATTCACAAAAGAACATGCACAGGAAATCGTACCCCTATTGAAATTGCTGCGAGTTGGAAAAAGATGGAGCTGGGGATTAGAAGGGGAAGATGCCTTTAAAAAAGTTAAGAAACTTTTTTGTGAGTTCGTCATTCTTACATACCCGGATATAAGTAAACCATTTTACTTACAAGCGCATGCCAGCGATGTTGCACTTGGAGCTTTACTCTATCAGACAGACGAAGAGGGGATACATCTTCCAATATCATTTGCCAGCAGAATACTAAAGGGGTCGGAACTAACGCACTATACAACCTAAAAAGAACTATTAGCGATAGTATGGGCTCTCATAAAATTTCGATCATACGTCTTGGGGGCCAAACTTATAATCAGAACAACCCATAAAGCACTAACATTCTTAAAAACTTGCAAACTGGTCAGCGCAAGGCTTACTCGTTGGATAATGGCCATACAGGACTACTGGTTCAAAATTGAATATTGTGAGGGGAAAGCAAACTTAGTTGCAGATACCCTAAGCAGACTAACAACTCATAAGTCCGGGTACCCGTTCGATCTAAATGAAGGCAAAATATTTTTATATGTTTTGGCGAAGAAACCTTCAGCTGAGCCAAGGACAAGGTTAAATAATTTTCTACAGGAGCAAAAAGAAGATCCTATTCTTCAGCAAAGGTATGAAGATATAAAGGAAGGACGCACGAAAAAGTTCGAAATTTACAACAATCTAATTTATATGGTTTCGAAGGATGAAAAGAAATTATGTCTGACTGCTGGAATCATATGGAAGATAATAGACGAATGCCATGAGTTATACGCACACGTGGTTGCACAAAGAGTATTCCGAATGCTCAATAAATACTTTTATCACCCACATTTTGCCAAGATAATCAGAAAAAGGCTAGCAAGTTGTGATTCCTGTCAAAACAAATAAATTTACCAATCAAACGTGCTACGCTGAAATAAGGAACTACGATCCCAAGAAACCTGGAGAAATCCTATCCATTGATTTTTATGGACCACTACCTGCGTCGAAAGGAGGTTTCAAATACACCTCATCAACCATCGATGCATTCAGCAAATTTGTACGCTTGTATCCAATACGCAGAAGCACAACGAAAAGCACCATTAACCAGATTTTCAATGATTATATCCCTAAATATGGAAAGCCACAAAAGATCGTGACGGACCATGGGACTCAATTCACAGCGGATCACTGGTTAAACAAACTTAAAGAAGAAGGAATACAACCAGTATTCTCGTCTATTCGCCACCCACAAAGCAACATTGTGGAAAGAATCCATCGGGAGTTGTCAAGGTTCTTCAGGACTCTGATAAAAAATAGGCACAATTCTTGGTGGAATTGGATAAGAACAATCGAAACTTGTATAAATGAAACTCACCACGAAACCACAGAGCTCACACCAGTGGAAATCCAACTGAACCAGAAACCAAAGCGCGCATGGGAAAATTGGTTAAAGTTACCACCCATCACACCTCAATTAGGATATGAGAGAAAGATCGAGCTGACATACGAAAACATTATCAAGAGAAAAATGAAGAGATCTGATAGATTTAACAAGAATCACAAATTAACGAAATTAAAGGTTGGTGATCAAGTACTCTTAAAAATGTTAAGAATTTCCGACAATGTAAATAAATTAATCGCAAAATCCATACAAGTCTACGATGGACCTTTTGAAATAAAGAAGGAAGTTGTACCAGGAACGTATGCCCTGTGGGATCCTGGGAAAGAGGGCGAAAAGGGTATGTACCACACACAGGACCTAAAAAGATACATACCACGGAAGGAGGAAAATGGATCGGCATAGCCTGCCAAGAAAAATGAAGTTAAAAATATAATTACCAGTAAATGTAGCTGTAACAAAATACAGTCTTAAGTTAGATTTATTAGTTGAGAAGAATTGCGATGAAGATTCAAAGTCATTGGTAGACCTAGTTAATAAATTAGAAGAAATGGATCAGTCGTGCGATGCTAGGCTAGATAAATATCAGGATAAAAATAGCATAATTTAAGATTGTAAAACACATTGAGCATGACAAAAGAAAGAAGAAAAATAAAGCAAAAAAAAAATTTCGAAGACAAAAAAATAAAATAAATTATCAAAAAAAAAAGAGAACATCAAGAATTAAAACAACAATAATGACAAGAATCTGAAAAGAGATAAGCAGATTAAACAGAAATTTAAAAAAAAAGAACAAAACAACAAACAAACAAACAAAAAATACCACAATTACACATAAAATCATAAGAAAATAACTTAAGAATTAGTAAAAGCAAAAAAATGTAACCCTTTTACTAGAATCCAAAAGCTTGAATATTTTACTACAGGCGAAAAGTCTCATTATGGTTTTGTATCATGGAACTGTTTAAGAATATGTGAAGACTATAGATTTAATTAGGCAATAAGATAGCAATCATCGAATAAGTAGGGATTGTCACAACATGCGTATATCGAATATAAACAGACAGTCAAAAGCGTTCGGTCAAGCTGGATCAGCCTGGACTCTGAAGAAATCGCTGCTAAATAATCATAGAACCAAAATTAGTTTCTACATCCAAGTGAAAAGTGAAATTTTAATCAAAGAAAAACTTCGCTAAACGTAATGTAACCCCTCAGGATTTTCAGATATAAAGCAATGCATTCATCCCAAGATAAAGAGCACAAAACAAAATTGGTGAAAGCAGTGACAAATTAAAACGAAATAAACGATAATTCAAACCACTTTTTTTAAATTAAATAAACAAGTAAAAAAAATTTTTTTAACAAAATAAAAACGCCAACAGACAAAATTAAAAAAAAATTTTTTTTACAGAATCCAAATCAAATTACTTTCAAAATGGCGGATCAGGCTGGAACCTCGCTAAAAAGTATTGGGACACAGGCGTACGGGAGATTACTTGACAACACACTTTCCAAATATAACACGCGCACGAAAACTGAAAGCATATCCAATGAACTAAAAAATGAACCTAAAAACATTAAGAGTCCGGGAACAACAACAAAATCAAAAATAATGCAAACACCAAGATTCGGTTTAGGCAAGAGATCCGGGTTCACATTAAAAGCTCGAGGCAATGTGCCAATCATAATGGAAGTAGAGGTCGTGAATATACCCCACAGTAAGCACCAAGAGATAAAGGAACAAGCCGATTTACAGCGAGAAAGAAAGCTTATTAACGATATGCGACAGCTCATTCAAGACAGAAGCGATGAAGTCAAGAAAGCATTGAAAATAAATGCTAAAAAGAATGGAATTCCTTGCCAGGAAGAAGCCGCGAGTGATGAAATTCTCTATGGACAGACAATTGGAAACAATTTTTATTCCTTTATATTTGGCACTAAAATGAATAACGAATATAATGTCGATGAAGAAATCAGCTGTATATAGATTAAATAAATAGTAACAAGTAGCAAATTCTCAAAATGAAATAAATTAACAAGTACTAATAGAATAAGCAATAAAATATATGAGTGTAAATAGACTTATAAACACTAATCGTGTTATCGAAGAATTTTGAGGATTGTAAAATAAGATAGGAAACTCAAATAAAAGACGCATCTTCGCTTTTCCATAAAACTTATTTTTTTGAAACGAATAATTTTAAAAGTTCCTTTCAATTTATTCGTTTAGGGGGGCACTGGAAGCCCTAATTGTATTTACCGTGGTTCGACATTTCGAAATAAAACTAGAAAATTTCGTTCTATCTACTGACTTTTCATCTGGACCCAAGGAGAAGGGTTTTCAATTCATGCAAAATGTAATATCTGGATTCTATTTGACTCAATAACTTCTCATGTCCACGTGATCTTCAATCTCTACATAACTCTAGGTCATTCACTGAAACCTTAACGAAAAAGAAATCACTCGAAACAGGGCTATAGCTAATCAAATTTATAATAAAATTAATTACAATTTTCTATGGGCTGAAGCGGTAAATTTAAAACGAATAGCTCTTTTGAATTCCAAAAGACCCATTCATTTAGGGGGCACTGAAACGGGTGGTTATAGGCCCTCAAAAAATTCATAGTATAATTTACAATAACGCGGGAAACGACTGGAATCGCAAAGTTACGAAATTACGTCACAGAAATCAGAACATTCGAGAAGCTATGGAAATGCGAATATATGCTAATTGTACCATACCATAATTGCGCGCGCAATCGATTAACGAAGCGGGGATCACTGGGGCCAAGGATTCGAAAGCGCGAAAAGCGAAGCTACAGGATCGGAAAAGTCACTCTCAGCTAGACAAGCTTGAAGGCTGGACGTCTTCCACGTCGCGAATCGCACAAACCTCTCGGACGCTTGCGAGGACTCTGTCAACGTCGACCATAGGTCGGGCAAATACATTCTGGCTATTTGTAGATATTTGTGAATCAAAAAAAGAAAAAGTAAAAAAAGAATTATTTGTGAAAATTAAAATAAAAATGCATTTCTGCAATTGTAAATTAAATTAACTCAACTTGGACAGGAGAAGTTCCATGACGCTTTCTGATTTTCTCAAAATGCGAGAAGACGGTTTCTTTTCAACCCATCAACCATTTGGGAGCTCAAAAACCTATCCTTCACATTTGAAATAAATCAGGGAAGGTTCCATGAAATCAATCCTAGATGGTCTAACACTTTCTGAGATAATTTGATTCCTGAATGGTGAAATTATATTACCTCAGAAGTGAAATTACTGTGCTCAGTAATCAAAGATAAAATGTCTATGGAGACTGAAAAAATTCCCAGAATGATATATTAACTTCGATTCAAACTGAACTGACCAAGTGAGGTAGTAGCTAAATTGTTAAAAACAAACATCTCAAAAACTTTTAAAAAAATCTTTTAATTTGAAAAAAAATTCAAAACTTTGTTATAGGAAAAATAGATAAATTTCACGGCCAGCAAACAGTGCACCGAGTTTGCCTGAGAAATTAATCTGTTTTAAGTAATCCTTTATAGAAAAATTTCCTGAAGAAAAGCCAGGATGTATACGGAACGAAAATATTAGATAGGTTTCAGGAAGGTCAAATTAATTTAAAAAAATGCCTGTTAAAAGAATAGGGTAATCCGTGAAATACGTAAAATCGGGAAAGTCATCGTTAATTCTGAGTCCGCTCCAGAGAATCCCACAAATTTGGAATTAAAATTCAAGAAAATGTTTAAAATCACTAAGCTGAAATGGAGTCTGAAATACTGCACTCAATCACAGATTTCAGTACAAGGGAGTGTTTTATCGCAGAGAAATTTATAATTCATGGGATAAATAACGAAGTTCACGTTTTACCTAGAGTTTCTTTTTTTGCAATTTTTAATCATTCAATTTTGCGTTTCAGGTTCATAACTCTGAAAGGTATGGTATCAACGTGCATACTTGGTAGCGATCTCCTTGACAGAGTATAGCAAAAATCATTGATTGTTGGCTTCATGAATGACTTCTCATTCACGAACGACTCTCAATGAGACAGACCAATAGCTAAAAACTAAATGAACCTTGATCGATTTACAAAAATTAAGAATTTTATGGGAATTCTTCTCTTTTTCGCTGTCCGACTCATCTTCAGTTTCATAATCTTCATCGCTTCTCAAGATTTCTCAAAATTCAGGCTTTTCTTCTGTGTCGATCTTTGAATGTTGTCCTTCTTTAATCTGGTTCTGTTTCTCTTGTTCGACATCTCTGACTGGCAATTTGACTTTTTCTTCACATTCTCTGAGATTTTCTTGGAATTGAACGTCCCTTGATAAAATCACTTTATGCTCTTCGTAGACATAGATTCTGTAATGTTCACCTTCATAATGTCACACAAGGAATCCTTTCACTGCTTTCTTATCCATCTTCTTTCTCTTCTTAGCTGGAATATGGACATAGCAGGAAGATCCAATTATGCGCAAGTGCTTTATTCTGGGTTTCTTGCCCAGCCATATCTCGTAGTGTGTGACATCTACTATGGACGATTTTTCAGTTCTATTGAGAATGTAAATTACTGACTTCACTAGTTCTGCCCATAGAGCGTTCAGAAATTCAACTTTAGGATTCGAGAATTCTAAAGTTCTTGCCATCTCAACTATTGTGCGGTTTTCACTTTACTGCTGCCATTTTGCTTGGGCGCCCTGGCGGACCGAACGAACGGAGCGGGTACGCTACAGCGTATCCTTATAGTATCCACATCGTATCCTCTCCGTATCATGCAAGAAAAACTCATTAAAAAAGAAAGATTGACATTGCACTTGTTGAAATTCGGATTCTTCGTGAAATTTTGAGTTAAAAGTTCACAGAGTAATCGCAATAGTTTTTCTTGCAACATTAAAAACTTTAAAAAAATATAATACTTATCGATAACGTGGGCTGAAGGCGACTTCAAACGCATCGTCGACGGATAAAGCCTAGGAACTGCTACTGAATGACGATGCGTTTGAAGTCGCCTTCAGCGCACGTCATCGATAAGTATTATATTTATTAAAAGTTTTTAATGTTGCAAGAAAAACTATTGCGATTACTCTGTGACCTTTTAGCTCAAAATTTCACGTAGAATCCGAATTTCAACCAGTGAAATGTCAATCTTTCGTTTTTAATGAGTTTTTCTTGCATGATACGGAGAGGATACGATGTGGATACTATAAGGATACGCTGTAGCGTATCCGCTCCGTTCATTCGGTCCGCTGGGGCGTGTATGGCGCTGTCAGTCACTGCGTGATTCCATTTTCAGCCAGAATTGCTGTGACTTCGGCACAGTCAAATTCTCCACCATTGTGACTGAACAACTCTTTGATTGTGTACCCTAATATTTTTGAATGAGCTAAAACTTGTTTTGATACAACCTTGATCGCGGACTTTTCTTTTATTGCAAATACATAGCAAAATTTCGTAAAACTGCCCTTGGATGCGACTAAAAATCGCTCTTTATTGAAATAATCATGAAAAGCCCTAACTACATCCGTATAAAACAGTTTGACAGGTATCGCTGCCCTTTGCCTGGTGCCGCAAGGTAGACGATGTGCTTTATCTGAAATACAAGGTTCAAAACTTTCTATTTCCAGTTTGACTGTGATGCTAAGCTCTCTTTTAAGCATCTCTCTTACGTGCCGTTTATTCTGGTGTCCTCACCTTTCGTGGTACAACTGCAGCGTCAAGTTTTCCCCTTAGCGATATTTTCCCTCTCCTCTTTCTCTGGAATAACTGGTTCGATTGCAGCATTGTACAGAGTTTCGCACACTTTACGATACCCGCACAACACTGTTTTTTTATTGACCTTGAGCTAACACCTGGTCGTTGTAGAACTGAATCTTCTATTTCCGTTCCTGTGTTGCGCTACCAGATCAGAACATAAATTCCTCAACATTTTCGGGACCAACCAAACAGCATTTAAAGTCATCTTCAATGTACTTTCTTCGGTGAATGACGAAATTTGAATTGTTTCTTTTCCAATAGCCTTGAGATCTTCTTTCTCCGTAGTTTTGTTGAAGCAAGGTCTCTGAAGATCCTTAGATTCGACGAATAAATATGAATATGTAATTGGTCACGTTCTTTGTGGCTGCGTTGTCGATCCACCATTCTGTCGGATACGTCTTGGCCACGCAGATTCTCCACTGATAGAAATGAGTGTTACATTTGTGTCGAGTGGCTGCTGAAATGATAATTTATGGCCTGAGGACCACCTCAAAAAATTAGAGAGGCAATAACTTTGAATATTCTCAGAAATTGTTCTTTCTCCCAAGGAGAAGAGAAAATATTTACCGAATTTTCCCAGCTGTATAGAATTTAGTTGTACTGCGTGGGTGGGTAGAGAAGGGGGGGGGGGCGTTAGAATGACAAACCATGGTCTGAGTACCACCTCAAAAAATCAGAGTGTCAATAAAAATGATATATGAGAATTTGTCTCTATTTTCGTACGGAAAGATGGATAAATATTCCCAGAACATTTTCAGCTGTATAGAATTCAGTAGTACTTCATAGAAGAGAATCTGACTGCGTGGATGTGTTTAAGGGGATAGTAGAAACTTTTAGTATTTTTCAAAATTGTTGAAGTTCCCATTCATAAAGTTGACAAATATTCACGAAGTTTTTTCAGGTGAATTTGGACAGGTTTTATTTCAGAAGTGTTTTTAGGCTGATGTTATGATATCAACAACGTTTTTATCAACAATTTTCTATTTTGAATATTGCGCCAGAAATCCATTTAAATCGAATTGAGAAAGCAATAGTGAGACCAGGCGGCGCTGTTGATATAGTTTATGTTCACTTGTCTTCGGCTGCTTTGGAGATGCAGTATTGAAAAAGTTTAACATATTTATCGTAATTGTTGATAATCCGCAGAAACATTCCACCCCAAATATGGATTGGAGCTTCTAAGAGGAAAAAATTTTCATCCCGATAATCATTCGTTGCGCTAGCGTTTGGAATTTACTTTTTTCAGATGAGTTTTCTAGGTTATATCACATGAACCTCAATCGATGTTGCGTCCTGAATTGCAGCTCTGTGGTACGCTCAGGTATGCATAAGTCTCTCCAGCGCCAATCGTATTGCGCTCCTATCGACGAGATCAGAGTCTTCGGGAATGCCATTCAGTTTTCGTCGTTTCAAGTTAACCGTTGCGCATTTTTCTAACCCAAACTCCATTTCAATTTCCTGAGTGTACTCTTTGACAATTCCTAGATCTAGATCTAGTTTCACTTTATTTCTAGCATATATTTTGAGATCATCTATGTAAAATACATAAGTGACCTTATGCTTTCGATATCTGGGGTAGCCGCAGAAGTACCCTCGGAAATGGCGAAGTGCGAGAGACAGTGGCAATAATATTTGCAAAAAGGGAGAGGGTTCAAGGTGTCGCCCTGAAAGACACCTCTCTAAAAGGTGATGTTATTAGTTGTCACACGATGTTTTCCAGATGAGATAGTAAGTCTGGTTTTTCAAAGCGGCCCCGATCTCTCTATGGACCTTACAATGGGTGGGCGAACCTTTAAGCTTTCCCACAGACAGATGATAAGTCAATGGGAGGTTACATGGACCGCTTTCCAGTAGTCAATCGAAACTATCGGCGCTGGTAGGATGCTGCGTCTTTTCAGATACATCTATCGATGAGCAGGTTCTTCCGACATCCTGCTGCGCCTTTCTTTGAGCCGCGTTGTTTGTACATCTCGAGACGCACAGGTCCAATTTTCCGAACAATCCTATCATTCAGGACAGCTCTGAAGATCTTATGCAGTATGTTCAGACAAGTTATTCGCCTGTAATTCTTAGGCTCAACTAAGTTGCCCGTTTCCAGAAGGAGCACTGTGCGCCCTTCCACAAATTCTGGGCAGATGCTGGTGGGTTGAGGGAAAATTCTTCCACCAGAAGGTCTTGATACCATCTGGTCCCGGAGCGGAATAGTTCTTCATGCCTCTTAATACGTTCTTCACCTCCTCAGTAGTGATAGGTGGGCATTCCTCCTCAGGTATTATGTGGGCATTGCACAGCTCCTTGAAGCTATTTATGTTCTTTGAGACTTCTTCAAGTGGATGTTGAACCTCGTAGACTTCTCTCCAAAATGCTTCGACCTCCTCTGGTTTGGGCGGATGGTCGACAGTAACTGGAGGGTCTTGGAAGAGTCGAGATGAGTCAGATGAAAACGATTGATTTTCTCTGACCAAATTAAAATTTTACTTAAAATTTTCGACCGAACTAGGAATTTTAAATTAGAAATCCACTTTGGATAAATATACAGGGTGTCCAACTAATCAGAATTTGAATTTAAAATAAATAAAACTCAGGTCGGGTCAGTCAAGAAAGTAATGACTAACCCTACTAAAACTCCAAACGATCATGACAGTTTGGACTTGAAAGGTGCCACTGCACTTCTAATCCAAAATAGTAATTCGGATGAAGTCACAACGAGACCAATAATCGGGAATATGGTCCCAACTTCACCCCAAAACACGGGCGCTCTCTCTAAAGCGATAAATAGGTCAATTGGCCGTGTTAGAGGTTTCGCGCGAAAAACCACGGAAACATCTAGTATAAACGATAGGCCGAACCAAGACAGATAAACTCAAAATACTCAATCTAACAGCACCTTCGACTTAGAAAACAATACCTTATATTGGGACAACGAAAATTTACTCGCAATTAACGCGTCAGGCCCAATAAATATTTCGAGACAATCTAATAATTAAACTTTCCGACGCGATTCATTCCTGGAAAATAACACTCAGTTCATACTAGAATGAGATGAACTTTTAGAAACCGCAGAATACAACGAATTTATAAATAAGCAGAGAGAAAGGTTTTTTAAAGAAAAGGAAGAAAGGACAAAAAGTGTGAGGTTAAGACTTGACCCAACCGCTAATAACTCTCCTAAATACATAAAAAAAAACAATACAACCATATGACAGGAAAAATAAAAGCGCATTTCTTATTAAACACTCAGTACAGTTAAATTTAAGACAAAATTTACAGGAACATAATCAACTTTCATACAATTATAACCGTAGTAGAACAAGAGTTAATAACATAACATTACAAAACACAGACAACAGCGAACCATTAGAGGACAGAATCGACTAAAATACAATAAAAATAGATTGAACGGACGTTCACGAATACACGCTAATAACTCAGACTCGGATTACGAATTCGATAATCACACAAATAACAAAACAATTCAAGGAACTTATTTTCCTTTTGATATGATACAAATGCCGTTTCAAATCATGAGTAACTGGCCGATTAAATTCAGTAACAATAAAGACGATAGTGCCGCGCATTCCCTGGACGAATTAAAAAGATTTAAAAGGGAATACAAAATAAACGACCGCTATATTTTAGAAAATTTAGACGCACTACTAATAGATCATGCAAAAGATTCGTGCGAAATAAACAAAAATTCCTGCAGATGTTTATCGGATTTCACCGAGGATTTTAGAAACGGGAATATCGATGAAAGGTTTTCAGAAGAAATAAAACAAAAAATAAAATTCTGCAACCAAAAAAGAAACCAAGGCATCCTCTTTCACCTAACAGAAATTGAAAAACTCTTTACGAAACTACCCTAGAAAAAACTTAGAATGGCAGTTACGCAGAACTTACGAAAACCTTCGCATCGAATACAAAATGTACATTAAGAGGAACTATTTTGAAACTTGTAAACAATTAGAGGACTTATGTGAAGAATGGGAAACTGAGCTAGCCAAATCCGAAATTCGAGGCCAAGTTTTACAAATTACTGAACCTAAAATGGATGATAAAAACGAACAAAAGCTTTATAAACGCAACGGGGATAGAACCAATCCAGAAAATAATAAAGATGATAAAAAGGAAAATAATAATGGTCAAAATAATGAGAACAGCGGATATCAAAACCAAAATTACCAGTGCAGAAAACAATACAAAAATCGATTTCCATTTTCACCATTTGGATTTTCATTCCTACCTCTTCCAAATCAATACCAACAAAACCTCATACCTAAATTCCCACCTGGTTTCCAATCAAATTACCAAACTAGGTTCACAAACAATAGACTACGATATCCATTCAATCCTTGTAATCGAATCTTACCAATGTTTAATCAAATGTCATTAGGGCAAAAGCAAGGTCAAAACAATCCAATTATCGAATTTCCAACAGAAAAAGTGAAAACTCACTCAAAAAATAATAACGATAAACAAAACTTCCAAAAATCGAATTACGGTAACAAGTTCAAATTTGGACAAAAAACAGGACTCAAATACATGAAGATGGAAGGGCGGGTACTAGGGCCAAAAATTCTATAATTTTGTACTGAAACGCCGGAAATCTCACATAAACCTACTTCTGACTTCAAGATACTTCAAGATATTTCAATGACTTCAGAAGATTTCACTGGCTTCAGGAGATTTCAAGTGACTTCAGGAGAACTCAAGTGACTTAATGGGAATTCACGTGACATCAAGTGAATTGAGGTGATTTCAAGTGACTTGACGTAATTTCACGTGAATTCATGTGAATTCAAATGACTTCAGATACTTCAGAAGATTTCAAGAGACTTCATGAGAATTCAAGTGACTTCAAGTGTATGCAGGTGATTTCAAGTGACTTTACGTGAATTCACGTTACTTTATGTGAATGCAAATGGCTTCAGATATTCCGGGAGATTTCAAGTTACTTCAGGAGAATTCAAATGACTTCAAGTGGGCCATCCATATACTACGTGGACAATTTTTTACTACATCTTCACCCCTACCCACACCCCTCGTGGATAAGCGTGGACTTTTGACGAACCTTGTTCCCCTGGCTCCTCTGTCCTTGTGGACTTATTTCATATTTTATGAAAATATGGATATTCTAGGTATTTAAGAGCTACGGAGTCAAAAGGAGCTATGAATTTTATGAGAATACGGTTTATCTTAAAAACATAAGCTTCAGAATACAGAGTAAGAAGTCCAAACAAGAAATAGTGAATATTTTTCCAGTTCTTCATGTTTTTCTAAAAAGAAATCCGCAGATTCAGGAAAACGGGACCCAAATTTGTTCAAACCCCAAAAAAAACGGGTTTAAAAAAAATGATACATATGCAGATTTGTGGGTGATTCTGAACCAATCTATTTAGATTATTACATTTTCCGAAAAGTTAGGTAGTTTGATGTATGGTTTTTGATTGTGAATCTTTTTCATTCTCATAATGCACAAAATTATCCATGAAAATCTATTTTCCTTTTTGACCTTCAATAAAAAATGATATTCGAAGTTTCCGCCAGTCCCATGAAGTTTAACACATATTTCCTAGAAGAAAAAAATACGTTTTTGTACATTTTATTCAGAATCGTCAATATTAGGTGAATCGATTCGAAACTCAACATTGCATTGCTCTTCACAATCAGCTATAGAATACGAATAAATAATTAGTTTTTAAATATCACCCCCATATGTTTGTTTCATAGGGACCCAAAAACAACCCAAAAGTGAAGAATTGGGTTTTGCGAGTTGCAAAACCCTCATGGTACCCGGCAGATGGTCGGTCCGGGGATTCCCTTTTTTTTGTGGCGCAGAGGTAGCACCGCAGCGTACCTTTGCACGCCACAGCCCTATGGCCCTCTTTGCCACACCTCCAACGTAATTTGGTCCTGTTGGGACCCTCACAGCCCTCTGCTCTGTGCCCGAAGGCATGAGAACGGTAGCACTTTAATACTTCAATCTTCTTTCAGACGTGACAGGACGAGGAACAAGTTCCCGCACGGTGTTTTTATCACCAACTGCCTCCCAGATAGCAGACGACAGCTTTGCTCTGCCGTCTGCCGAACACCCCTGATTTTGACAACAAGGGTGTCCGATTTCACCTTCGTTTTGAGGTCCTTAAGGACCTCGGCGTAGCTCGAACACTGAGCCGGTTTTATCAATACCGCCTCTGGTCAAGCTCTCCTCTGCGGCTCCTTATTTTTGGTGGATGCGCGTGGGGCTGTTGTCGCTCCCACATCCTTCCTCTTCGGGGTAGAGGGCACTGTTGCTGTAGTGCGCGTCCTCGGCTTCTTCTTCATTGGCTTAGAGGAGGCTGCCTCAACGGGACTCAGTGTGGGCGCCTCTCTCGCTTCCCTGTATAGGTAGTGGGAGTTTTCATGGTATTTTCAGTCTGAGTACCGTTGTGGCTGGTCCCTTGCTTCGCCTTGGCCTTCTTCTGATATTCGACACATTTTTTCCGATGTCTTTACCAACGTTCTTTATGGCATCTTTGAGATACCAATCACCATAGCTTATGGAGTCTTCCAGGTCTCTCAGTGCACGCCGTGCCTCACCCAATCCTTCCCTGATCGGCATGAACATGTTGGGCTCCGTGTCGGAGAAATCCTGCATCCCCTTCAGCAAACCCTTCAAATCATCCAGGGATTTTTGTCTCAACTGCTTCCATCTATCTGCTTCCATAAGATCAAGCTTAGCCTGCATCTTTTGGCTGGTGTCAAGATCTTCCACCACATCCAGTTCTCCTTCCAACTCCTCACACAAACTTCGATTTAGGTTTTGTTGCTTCTCCATTTTATTCCCACGAGTAGCTAGGGAAGTGTAAGTCCACCTCCGCAAAGCCCCGCATGCGGGGGTAAGGTCTGCATACTCTAGAAGGCGACCTGGTATCCTAGAGACACCGTTTGGAACACCACACCCTGGTGCCACGCAGTCTTCGGCACGGTTGTTAACGCCTTGACTTGGGGGTTTTTCCTTCGGGACCATCCCTGGACCATTGTCCGCTACTGCTTATTGAGTTATGTAACCGTATTCAACTGAAACCCTCAGTACAGGGCCCCCCCTGGCGGACCGAACGAACGGAGCGGATACGCTACAGCGTATCCTTATAGTATCCACATCGTATCCTCTCCATATCATGCAAGAAAAACTCATTAAAAAAGGAAGATGAACATTTCACTTGTTAAAATTCGGATTCTACGTGAAATTTTGCGTTAAAAGGTCACGAAGTAATCGCAATAGTTTTTCTTGCAACATTAAAAACTTTTAAAACATATAATACTTATCGATAACGTGGGCTGAAGGCGACTTCAAACGCATCGTCGACGGATAAAGCCTATGAACTGCTACTGAATGACGATGCGTTTGAAGTCGCCTTCAGCGCACGTCATCGATAAGTATTATATTCATTAAAAGTTTTTAATGTTGCAAGAAAAACTATTGTGATTACTCTGTGACCTTTTAACTCAAAGTTTCACGTAGAATCCGAATTTCTACAAGTGAAATGTTAATCTTTCTTTTTTAATGAGTTTTTCTTGCATGATACGGAGAGGATACGATGTGGATACTATAAGGATACGCTGTAGCGTATCCGCTCCGTTCGTTCGGTCCGCCAGGGCCCCTATCCGCAACCCGGGGACGCGCCCGGTAGCCTGGTCAAAGGCGCCGGAAATACGTAAAATACTACTTCTCACTGATAATTAGATTTTTACATGCATTGTTTTAATAAATTATTATTGCTTTTAGCAATTTTCTCTCAGAATACAGTTAGAAAGTCGCGCTTATTCCGAATTTTATAATAAGGGTGAGATGGTAAATAAAGCAAGTTAACAAACATAATTGTTTAAACAATGTATTATTGTTGAATACCATCTTCTCTTAGATCATTGCTAGAAACATGCGGGGTTTTCTTAAATTTTTAACTTTGCTTCGGCTTTTTAGTTATTTGATTTGATTCTTTATTGAGACTACCCAACAGTTAAAAAACCAATAACAGGGTTGTGTAAATATTTATATAGTCTTATCTTAGGTCTATTTATAGTATTACATTCCATCTATATCATATGATATTTATATTCTATATCATCTAATTGCAGTCCTTCTAAACTTAAATTAAATTAAATTTGAAGTAGTTATAGGCGGCAGGCTTGAATTTAAAGATTCAGCCAATTACAATCGCAATTAAATGCTAGTTCTTGGTTTAATAATAAAGGAATGGGCACTATGCATAAACGCACTAAAAGACATGTCAAATAAGTAAAAATCTATCGAAGCGGAGTTCAGCGAATTAACATTCCTACATAGTCTGTAGATCGGGGAATTATATAAAGTAGAGTTTGAGGTAGCTGGCAGATAAAATAATTTAGATTCTCTAGCATTTTCACGAGGAACATTAAAAGGAATGGTTGAAAGTAATTCTGGGCACTCAATCATCCCCCTAACAACTTCAAAAGCGAAGGCTAAAGATAGCATGAGATGTCGTTCTTCTATAGTTAGAAAATCAAATCGTTTGCACAATTTCGCATAGTCACACCCTCTTGGAGGATAAAGCCCATCTTTCTTATAAGCTAAGAACTTTAAAAATAGTTTTTGAATTTTTTCTAAGACATCCTTTGCTTGCTGAGTATAAGGGCTCGAAACAACAGCTGCATATTCTAACTTAGGCCGTGAAAAAGCAAAATACAATGTCTTGAGAGACTTCGTATTGGTCATATGTTTGCACGAGCGCAAAATTAAACCAAGCATTTGGTTCGCTGATTTTACAATATAACCGATGTGCAAATGGAATTTTAGTTTTGGGTCGTAGATAATGCCAAGATCTTTTGTTAAGTAATGAAGCATTATCGTTCCCGTAGCGAGATCATGTGTTCTCTCTCTCTCTCTCTCTCTCTCTCTCTCTCTCTCTCTCTCTGTTCATGAGGGAAAACATATTGAATCACGGAAATATTCAGTGAGGTGATACTGGATTTTAAACCCAATCTCTAATGAGATATTAGTAATCACTACTTTTCATCATTATGATCCGTGATACAATGGGTGATTCTGCTCAGCAGAAGCACCTTTTCCCTACTTGAATCTACTTTTAAGAATGACACACAAATCTCCTAACGAGATACTATTGCTTATAAACAAAACCTGCAAATTTGAGATGGGTGATTGCTCACAAAAAACTCAAAAAACAAATCTGAAAGTTTATTCTCCTATGGAATACTGGATTTGGTCATTTTTACTTATAACCAAATTTGACAGTATTCGAGAATATATTTTGAAATCACAAAAATCTATATCTCAATGAGGCATTCTCATTGAGAGAAAAAAACATAAAATGTTATGCAATGCTCTTTTCATTCATGGGATTTAAATCCCTCTTTAGATTTAAAATTCGGCAGGCATTTCCTTACGACAAATTCCCGACTATTTTCTCGGGAAATATATGTATATAGGTATCTTGTCAAGCAACCGGCTGACAAGATAACGCGGCTGTTATGTAAGCACCGATGTGCTTTCTCGCACAATTCTAATATATATAAAAGAATCTCCTCTTATTGAGTAAGATTCTTCTGGACTATACGTCCTTTTAATCTATCCTGCCAAATTAAATGTAGACAGTCGCAACGCGCATCTGTCTACGAAACCTATTTGTTTCTCTAAAGGGTAACCTCAGTTATTCCTTGAGAGCTGAAGTTCTATCCGACGCATCGGGGAAAAGACAAGCTGTCTTGTCGGGAGCGGCTATTAAACAGCTCACCCCTGTCGTAGCCAGGTAAGTCCCCTCCCCGGTGTCACCTGCGCTACTTATGCGCTCCGCTGTTGGTGGCGATTTGAAGAGGGTTTACCGCATATTATTCACTATATTGGTAAACTCTACCGCTTCCTTATCGATTTGCGATATGTTACGTTCCTCAAAGATGGAACTTCTCAGTAAACTCTTTATAATTTTATAGCATCAAGTTGATATGTGAAGTATATCGGAGTCATACACCTCGAAAATGACATAACTTGACATTTTTCAATATTCATATCCAACCCCATTCCTGTACACCTTTGCAGAAACTTCAATAGACCAACCTGTAGCGCTACAAAATCTCTTATACAAGAGACCACAATATAAACTTTGCTGTCATCTGCAAAAAGAATTTTGTTCAAATCCGTTGATTTATCGACATCATTAAAAAATATTGTGAACAATGTTGGTCCAAGATTCGAACCTTGAGGTACACACGACGTAGGAGTGAATGCTTTTGAACTACATCCTAAAAATTGAAAAAAATGTTCCCTATTTATCAGAAAATTCTGCAGCAGTGATATCAGATTACCTGAAAGGTCGGTCGATTGAAGCCTCTGAAACAATGTGTGGTGGTCCAGTTCATCGAAGCATTTGGCTATGTCGAGATATACGACATCTACCTGATTCCCTGAATTGAATGCATTAACAATGAACTGCGTAAAAATTGTTAGGTTCGTTACCGTGGAGCGACCGGGTGCGAAACCATGTTGACGTTCTGATAAAAAAGGTCTAATCGAGGATGATATGAAGCCCGCTAGACGTGATTCTAGAATTTTAGAGAAGTTATTTATGATTGCTATAGGACGATAGTTTCTTAAATCTTCTTTATTACCAGATTTATGAGCTGGGCAGATTTTAGCTTGTTTCCAAATTTTAGGGTAGATCCCTTTCTCAAGAACTATATTGAAAATAAAACAGAGTGAATTTGCTAAGGAATCTGCGCATGATCTGATAAGAAAACTGGGTATCAAATCAGTACCAGAAGTTAGTTTGTCTGGTAAAGAATTAATTGCAAGTCTTATATCAGAAAAGTCAAGTTTAAGTTTAAGGCCCATTTGACCCTTTAATAAAGAAGTTGTGGTAGGAAGTCTGGACTGCCTAGCGGGAACATAAATACTCCTAAAGTAGTCTACAAAATTATTTACAATCTCCGTTGGCTTAGACAGTAGGGTGGGCCGAATTACACGAAAGTTTCTGAATCGAATCGTAATAGCGCCTACTCCGTAATAGTTGCTACTCGTCACCCTGATCGCAATAAATTTTTTTTTCTTAATCGGACCATATCTTCCGGGTGCACATCGCGTTCAAAGTTCCGAAAAATCGTCAAAAATTGAACACGTTTTATGATTTTTTCTCAGTAAGTTATAGTAATCGGATTTCGTTCAAAATCGGTATGTGACCTCTTCTAAATATCCTTTGACTAAAAAAAACATTCCCCTTCTCACTCCCCTCTCCTGTAAGGGTGGGGGAGGGGCAAATATCGTTTAAAAGGAGCCATTTTCTAGTAGTTATTTTCCTTGTGTGAAGTGTACTGGTGCGATCGGCTAAGGCGTTAAAAGCGTTAGAATATATTATATTTAGAACAGTATTACGTAAATATACATCAGCCGCAATATGATGGGATGGGAGGGGGGAGGTGAGCCTCAGCGAGGGTTGACCAATGGCCAAGCTAGATGGGCGGCAGCCGGTTCTAGGAACTCGCCTTACCGCTGCGCGCAACGTGCCAACCAGACAAGTCGAGAAGTGTCGAATTTTAGTGTTTTACTGTGCATTTTAGTGTTGATTAGAGAAGGAGTTTAATTGACAGTGACGTCGAGGACTCTCGGTCAAAAATGTCATTGTCCGTTATTTGGACCGCCTAAAAGTCTGAACAAACAGATTCTTCCTTCACATGCTTATGTTTTGCTACACTGCCAGCATGTTAGACATTATTTAGCCCTGGCTTCGGCCAGTCCCAAACAGGATGTCAGCTTCCCTGCAGTAGCTAATGTCATTGCTGATGATATAGAGTCCATTTACACCAAGGAACTTTGCCAAAGGTCTCTCGCACGAGAATTATACAACTTATCAAAACTCTTTACGATCCATTGCCATATACGTGTGTAGTTCTTTGGATAATATCGCTAGGCTGTCTGCACTAGATCGACCTTTTCTAAATCCGAATTGTGAAGGTGGATATAAGGAATTCTTTACAGGGAGTCTGAAAGAGACCCTCGTCTAAGATGTAATTATAAATTAGTAACAGGCGTTCCAGTCTGGATTCTAGCAAATTTTGAAGGACCTCAAAGCTAATCTTATCAAGGCCTGAGAAAGATTTAGCCTTAGAATTTTGTAAGTCTTAGATTGGTTCCTCCATCTTGAATGGATTGTCAAAAATTGAGTTATCTAATTTATTTATTTTTTTAGAGTTAAACTTTGAAGTTGCTTCAGTATTGTTGAATTTGTGGATAAAATTTGGATGATCCGGTAAATTAATATCAATTTCCTTAGAGTTGCCAATTAGTTCTTACATATAAGTTTCCATTTGAGCCATGACCTCTGAATTGACCGGGCTCGTAGTAGGAGAAGGGGATACAGTAGTGTTCTAAAAAACGCAATGTTTTTTTTATATATATAAGATGTTATGGTGTTGACCAGGGTGTAAAATATATTATTGAAGATGGAAAGTAATGTAGATTACTGGTCAAATTTTATTTTGATTTACGTCTGAGAGACTCTCAGATCGTAAGCGTTATAAACGTTTCGACTGCTCGTTGACAGTCCTCATCAGTACAATTCTACTACCATAAATGTAACCTGTTGGTTTAATTGTAATTATTCGAAGGTTGAATTTACTATTGTATTGACTCCGTCTGCTGGACGGACTTAAATACAGATTAAAATTATTGT
>CAKNXH010059425.1:0-23656 GCA_932178445.1 Andricus quercusramuli
TAAAAATAATCTTCTTGCTTTAAAATTCGACATTTTAAATACAATTTTTTTTCTTTATTGACTAACAAATCTTTTTTGGATGAAAACTCAACTCTTGTGAAAAATTTGTGTTTTCGGATTAAAGATTCAATTGTTTTGTAGAAAATTTGAATTTTCTCTGGAAAATTCAATAGTTTGGTAGAGAATTCAACTAATTGGTCTAATTTTGAACTACTTTGTTAAAAATTCCTTTTTTTGTCAAAAATTCATCTTTTTAGTTAAATTTTGTTTGTTAATAACTAGTTTTCTCAACTAAAAATTTTAATTTTTGGTTGGAAATTAACTTTTTAATTGAAAATTCATATTTTTGTGTTGAAAGATCAACTGCATTGTAGAAAATTCAGTTTTTTAAATTGAAAATTAATTTTTTGAAACGATAATGTAACTATTCGATTTTTGTTTAAAAGATAATATTCTTAATTCAACAATTGAACTATTTTGTTCAAAGTATCTTATTTGTTGAAATTTTAAAATTGCGAAATTTAAAAATAAATTTCTTGCTCAGTTACAATTTTGTTTGAAAATGTGCAGAACATTTTTTTTCTTTTGATTGATTCATATGCACACATTTAAAAAAAACTTGAATCTGTCGAATCGAACGTTATAAACACCACGAAAAAAAAATGTTTACCATGAATAAAAAATAATAACATGTTTCTTTGGCTCAAGCTGACTTAGTTTCAGAGCTGAATCAATCCAAAAAACATGTTTTTGTATATTTTCAAAAAATTGTTGATAAGGCAATTTTTTTTAAATTGAAAAAAAAATTTAAATTGTAAATTTAAGAAAGAGAACAGAAGATATTAACCGATTTCAAATTTTTTTCTTTACTTGTTTTGGATGTCGATCCACGAATTGTTATCCCTTAGCTCAAACGACATTGTATTTAATTAATTTGATTGTTTCTCAGACTTTTTTATATCACTCTGGATGAATTTCCAACGACCTAAGTATATCCAATTTTTGAAAATAAATATTTAATGGCAGAAATCATTGAAAAATCATTGAAAATTATTTAAAAATGTAACATTTCATACAAAAAGATTTTTTGTTCTTTTCGGCATATGAAAATATATGTTTAATCTTTCCCCTGTTTTCCCCTTTTTCGTGAGAAAACCACCCGATTTCCCCTTTTTTGAGTTCCTTTTGCGCTGTGATCCCTGAACCAATCATATATCTAGAAGATTAATAATGTTAATACAACCAAATTTTTGTTATTAATGTATTTTTAACATTTTTTAGTTATGTTTTCACGTCATAAAGATCAATTTTTAACCAAAGAAAAGAATTTTTAACTATAATGATGAACCTTCAAACAAAATATGAATTTTTAACCTAAAAGTTATTCAAACTTTTAACCCAAATGATTAATTTTCTACCCAAAAAGACTCCATTTCAATAAAGTACATTAATCTTTAAAAAAGAAAGTTCAATTTTTAACTAATATTATAATAGTTAAAATATTACAAAAATAAATGTTCGAACAAAACAAAACAAAATTTCAAGAAAATACTTTTAAAAAATGATTCTCTACAAAATAATTCAATTTTAAACCCAACAGCTAAATTTTCTGCAAAAAAATATTGTTTCAATAAATTATATAAATTTTCAACTAAAAAAAATAAAATTTTTTAACCAAAACTAGAATAGTTAAAATGTTACAAAAATAAATGTTCGAATAAAACGAAACGAAATTTTTAGAAAATAGTTTTTAAAAATGATTCTCAACCAAATAATTCAATTTTAAACCCAACAGCTCAATTTTCTACAAAAACAATATAGTTTCAATAAATTATATAAATTTTCAACTAAAAAAGATAAATTTACAAATCAAAAATAGAATTATTCAATTTTCAGTTACAAAAGTACATTTTGAGTTTAAAAAAAAAAACGAGTTTTCAGACAAATAAATTAATTTCCAACAAAAAATATTTTCAAGAATTTCAATTTTCCAGCAAAAATGGAGTACTTACATCTTCAGTCAACAAAATTAATTTTCAACCAAAATAATACGAATTTTCAGCCAAAGAAATTAATTTTTAATCACAATGATGAATTTCCAACCAAAAATAAGAATTTTTGACCAAATAGTGGAATTTTCTATCAACAAAAAAAAAATGAATTTTCAACTGAATAGTTTTTTTTCAACCAGAGAAATGAATTCTCAACAATAAATAGAATAGTTAAATTTTCTACGAAACAGATAATTATATAAAGAAACAGATTAAATTTCTATTAAAAAGGTAAATTTTTCACAAAAAGTGGAACAGTTAGAGTGAATTTTTAACTAAAATGATGAATTTTTAACAGAAAAAAAAGATTTTTAACAAAATGCATGAATTTTCAACTGAAACGATACATTTTCTACCAAAAATAAAATTGTTAAATTTGCAATTAGTAAAATAAACTTTCAACCAAAAAAGAAACGATTTTTCAAGAAAATAGTTAAATTTTTAATAAAAAAATGAATTTTTAACCAAACGGACGAAGTTTCAATTAATGAGAGTATTCTTCTACAAAAAAATACGGATTTTCAAAATATAGTTGAATTTTCAACTAAAACAGATAAATTTTCAACTGAAATAAAATAGTTGAATTTTCAGTAAAAAAATTCATTTTTAATAAAATTGAAGTAAGTTTTCAACGAAACGGTATAATTTTGAATTATACCATTCAAATAAAAAAAACCGTTGTATAAAAAAAAATTGACCAAAAATGGAACAGTTACACTTTCAGTTAAAAAAATTAATTCCAAATAAGAACAAAACTAATTTTCAACCAAAAAGATTAATTATTAGTCAAAAAGGAGATTAAATATTCTCCCACAAAATTCGAATTTTAAATAAAATACAGGAATTTTTAGCCAAATATTTAAATTTTCAACTTGAGAAGATAAATTTTGAACCAAACATGTACGCGTTAAATTTTCAGTCAAAACAATTCATTTTAAACTAAAAAACATAATTTTTAACAAAATAATTAAATTTCGAATAAAAGAACAGGCTTTTCAAATAAATGATGAATCATCAAACAAATTCATGAATTTTCAACAAAGTAGATCCTTTTCCAGCTAAGTAGTTGAATTTTCTATCAAGAAAGAGGAATTCTCAACGAAAAACGTGATTTCAGCCAAACAGGATTTTAATTTTATACCACAAATAGTTGAATTCAACCAAAGTTTTTTGATTTTTTATCTAATATTTACCAATTTAATTGACTTTCAGTTTCTTACTTTAAATAAAGTTATAGAATTTTGAATGAATCGATCGAAAGTTCTTCAATTATTGCGGTATTAACTTTTTTTTTAATATTTATAAAGATTATTCATCTCATGAAATATGTAAAGCATAATTTAGAGACAGAAATTGTAGATTATTAGAGTGCCCAATTCGATTATTACTTTGAAATATGCCGCACTATTTCATTATTTTTTTGAAAATTCAGCTATTTTGTTGAAAAGTCATATTTTGTGATCAAAATAAAATTTGTTTGTTGAACAGTCATGTTTTCGGATAAAAATTCGTCCTTTTGGAGTGAAAATTCATGCCTTGGTAGAAAAGTCATATTTTTGGATTGAAAATTAATCTTTTATGCTTGAAAGTTTCTCTTCTTAATAAATTACAAATTCTTAATATATTATTCTTCCTAAATAAAAAGTCTACTATCATATTTGTGGTCCAAAATTCATTTTTTTTTTTAAATTCTACTCTTTGGTTGAAAATTTAATAATTTTTTTGAAAAATCTTTTATTTTCTTGAAACATATTTTTGACTGAAAGTTAGTTATTTTTATTTGAAGAGTCTCGGCTTGAAAATTCAAATAATTGGTTGAAAATTCATCTTTATATCTTGAAAATTTAGCTATTTGTTTAGAAATTCAACTATTTTCTTGAAAATTCATCCTTTTTGGTCGAATATTCAACTCTTTTGTTGCAAATTCAACTATTTTTTAAAAAATTTATCCTTTTCGGACGAAAATTCAACTGTTCTGTTAAATATTCGTCTTTTCGGATAAACAAATCCGTACTTTTGGATTGAAAATTCATTTTCGGTAAAAAAAAGTAATTAATTTTTTTTGGTTGAAAAGTCATCTTTTATGGTTGAAAATAAATTCTTCTTAATTAAAGATTCTACTATCATATTTTGGCCCAGTATTAATCTTTAATGGCTAAAAATTCTACTGTTTGTTTGAAAATTTAATTATTTCTTTGAAATATGGACTATTTTCTTAAAAGCTCATATTTTGTGATCAAAAATTCAATAGTTTTGTTGAAAATTCTTCTTTTTAAATAGAAAATTCATCTTTTTGTAAAAAAGTCTTCTTTTTTGATTGAAAATTCAGCAATTGGTAGAAAATTCTTCTTTTTGGTTGAAAATTCTTCTTTTTTGGTTGAAATTTCTTCTTTTTTGGTTGAAAACTCAACTATCTTCTGAAATATTTGCCCTTTTTGCTTGAAGATTGTTGAACATTCGTCTTTTAGGATAGAAAATTCGTCCTTTGGGTTGAAAATTCATCTTTTGGTAGAAATTTAATCTTTTTTGGTTGAAAATTCCACTGTCTTCTAAAAGATTCGTCTTTTTGGTTTCAAAATTCAACTATTTACTTAGAAATTCATTTTCCTTGGTTCAAAATGCACTTTTTGGTTGAAAATTCTTCCTTTCTGGTTTAAAAATCAAATTCTGTCTAAAGTATTAGACTTCTTAGCAAGAAAACTAAATTCTTCCATTAAATATTCTTCTTTTTTCAGGCAGAGTGTGGGGGGGGGGGGAAATAAAATTGGTATTTTTCTAATTGATAAAAATATTTAATTATGTTTCTTTGACTAATTCATTACGCTTTTTGAAAAGGATGACTAATTTTAGTATTGTTTTCCATAAATAAGTTTGAACATATGTAATATAAAATTATAATAAATTATAGTATCATTCAAAAAATTAATTCCGTCTTTTAATTTCAGGTTAGCTAAATGCTAATGCAGCACAGTGCGCCAGGATCCAATAAAAGTGGCCGAAATTCGATTTTTCGTCACAATTGAATAAAACTTGATACAAAGGAGTTTTTGGATGGAGTGACTAATTTCGAATTTGATGTCGAAAGTTACAAATTGAAAATGACGGACCCATGAATGACAGTTATTTGTTTTAAAAAATGCTAAAACTGAGTACTGGTATGCATTTTTCTGATTTTTTCTCTCGATATTTTCTCAAAATTAATTAAAATTAATTAATAGGAGTAATGGAATTAAATTTTTTTTAAATAAACGATATTTTTGAAGAAATAATAGTATATTCAAGCAATAATGTTAACCTGAAAAGGATTTTACAATGTATTTGTTTTGTAATTTAGAAAGCTAAAAATAAATTGCTCAGTTTTGAATTTAAATAACTGACTCACTTGTTCTTTCATCGGGACTTTTTAAATCCTAGTAGAAAAAAAAAAATTATAAATTGAGAAACCTGAAGTTATTTTTTCAAAACATGATCACATTTTTCACATTGTCGGAAATAGTTGCCTTTATTGTTTATATTCTTTATTTTTATTTTCTCCACAATGCGGCAAAGCGTAAATTATTAATTTTTTTATTTGAAATTGAAGGCTTTAAATTTGACATATAACTTCAGAGAATTGCGCATTTAAATTCAAAAACCTTCAAGAATTGAAACATTTAAATTTGAATACATTTAGGAAATATTCTTCTTTTCAAAATTACGAATGATACAAATTATTACCGATTTGCAGTGATTTGAAGTTGAACAATTTCAAAAGTTTTGTAATTTTCTAATGAATTTGATTCTAATCATTTAAAATACTTTTTTGTCAAATTTAAATCGTTCAAAATTATACAATTTTAAAATAACAATTCTTCATTATTCCAAGATTTTATATTGCCAACATTTGAAATTGAATTATAAACTCAAATTTAAGTATTTAAAGGTAGATTTTCAATTTAGATCTCCCAAGAGTCTACGATTCTATAATAGAAATCTAATCTGGATGGAAACTAATAAAAAATTCAAAGTTTTAATTTTATAAGAATTTATGTTAAGTAGGCTTTTAAAAAATAAGGTTTCAACACTTCAATTTCTGCGTTTGGGCACTTTCCCATGTTTTGAACTTGTAATATCTATTATATAATTAATTTAACTTTTTTGAATTTGTGTAATTTCAAACTGAACTTTTCAGGATTTAAATAAAATTTTAAAGCTAAATCCTTTTTTCTTTGAATCTATAAAAATTAAATATTTTTGAAATTGACATACATCTTTTGACTGAACACTAATTTAATAAGTTATAGAATTTAAACAATTTTCAAAAACGACCAAAAACAATTTTCTCACAGTTCGGAAAATTTAAACGTAATTTTTAGTAGATGTTAAATATTTTGTCTTCAAAAAAATATTCCATATGATAATTAATGTTGAGATTGATTATAATTTAAAGGTCTTATCTCACTTCTTCTTATATAAAGAAACTTCGTAAATTTCAAAATTTTTAAATAGATACTTTTTGTAGTGCCTAGAAAATTTCAAATAAAAAGCGTCTGGAATTAAACAATTTTGATTTTGTAACATTAGGCTATTTCTAGACATTTTAAATTCAACAACTTCTGAATTATCATTCTCGTTTTGCACTAAAATGAAATCTGACTTAATAGAAGCCAATGAAAAACATCAACTATTTTTATTGAAAGTTATTTTTTTTTTAATTCATCTTTTTATTGAAAATTCATCTTCTCTTATCGAAAATTCAATAGTTTTGTAGAAAATTAGTCTTCTTGGCTTGAAAATTCAACAATTTGCTTGCAATTTTTTTTATTCATAACTGAAAAATCTTTTTGGGTTGACAATTCAACTACTTGGTTGAAAGTTGAACTCTTTATTAAAATATGATTTTTTTGCTTCAAGATTCACCATTTAATTTGAAAAGTCATCTCTGGTTGAAAATTAATTTTTTTTGTTTAGATGAAAATTAACTTTTCGAACTAAAAATTAAACTATTCTATTTCAAGTGGAAAATTTATGTTTTTAGTTGAAAATTGAACTATTTGTTTGAAAATTTATATATTTTGTTGAAAATTTGTCTCTTGTTAAAAATCAATCTTTTTGGCTCAAAATTCGACTATTTGGTTATACATGTATTGATTTTGTTTAAAGTACAATATTTTTACTGAAAATGTTAGTAATCTAAAGAATTTTAAATTGAACTTAATATGGTACCTACATTGATTGTATTTAAAAGAATTTATTGTCCTATTTTCAATAAAATCTCCTTATTTCCCCTGTTTTATGAAAATAGTGAAATGCATTTATATAATGTTTAAGCGCTTAAATAAATTTTGTATGAATAAATGACAAAATAAAAAATATATCGTAACACAATCATAACTATTTAAGTGCAATAGGTTTCAAATTTTCTAAACTATAGGCAGTAAAAATAAACGCGATTTAAATAAAACTTTAAAACTAAAAAATATTTTTTCATTGAATCTGATCTACAAATTAAATATTTTTGAAATGTAAAATATTTTAGGCTCTTAAACATGAATTATTTTCAATTTCAGTTTAAAAGCATTACAGAGTGTAGTTTGAAATTTACATTCAAAGTGTTAATAATAGTAAGGACGAAATGACAAATCCGGGAAATAAATATTTAATTATACTTACATATATCATAATTTGATTATTAATTAAGTTATTTTTAAAAAGAGAAAATATTCTTGATTGTCAGAACGATTTAAAATATATCTCTATTATTTATTCAACTAATTTTTATTTTTAGTCAGACTTTTTTACATCGCTGTGAATGAAGTTTGAACGATACAAGTATATCCAATTAAAAAAATTCAAATTCAGAAATCATTAAATAATTATCTAATAACATTTAAAAATATAACATTATTTATAAAGAGATTGTAACTTCCTTTTTTACATGTATAAATATATGTGTCATCAAATGCCTTCTTAGATCTAGAGGCAAAAAAGAGATATTCTTCTTGAATTGATTTAAAATCCGGATTTTGTTTAAAAAAAAGATTGTTGAAAAGTAGTGGTTAATATCTAACTTGTACTAAAAACTTCTTAAATGGAACTAAACAATGAAAATAAATTTAAACGCAGTGACAGAAAATAATTTTATAAAACTGCAACATACTGTGAATTCAGAAAAAAAATCTTCAAGAAAGAGAAACAAGTAAAATCATAACTGTTATCTTATAGTCAAAAACGGAACTAAGTATCGTAGAAAAACATACATTTTTAAAAAAATTTGCTACGAAAAGAGGTTAAATAAAACGAATAAATGCATATATTATTATAAATCTTGAATTTGATTATTGATGAAATTTAAAAATTAGAATATTTAATTTTACATTAAATTAAAAAAGGAAAGGGTGTCCAGCGAATCTTAGAAAGAAAATTCAAGGTCTTTTCTAGATTTTCCAGGTCTAATTTTTTACATCAAATAATGAAATAACCATTTTTTATAGATTCAAAAAAATTATACATTTAATTTTTTATTGGCCAACAGTTTCCAAAGAAAGCTTTTGATTATTCTTTGTTTTTGAAATCTTTTGTGTTCGTTTGAAATCATTGAAATCTTTTCAAATCTTCTGAAATTTGTGAAAGCCTTTTGAAATCGTTTGAAATGTTTGAAATGTTATGAAATTTGGTGCCTTTTGTTGAAATTCTTTCAATCTTTTAAAATCCTCATAAGTTCTTTAGAATATTAGTGAAATCTTTCTGAAATCTTTTTTATTCGCTTGAAATCATTAAAATATCTTAAAATCTTTCTGAAATCTTTCGAAATCTTGGGAAAAATTTGGAATCTTTTTAATGTTTTGAAATATTTATGAATTCTTTGAAATATTTGTTAGATCTTTCTGAAATTTTGTATTCATTTAAAATCATTGAAATATTGAAAATCTTTGTGAAAGCTTTTGAAATCGTTAGAAAAATGTCGAAATCGTTTAAAATCTTGAAATATTCTGAAATCTTTTGAAATCCTTATTAATTCTTTGAAATATTTGTGAATTCTATTGAAATCTTCTGAAAAAATTGAAATCCGGTGTACTGTACCCTCTTTGAAATATTTGGAATTCTTGTATTTAAAAAAAATCCTTAACAAATTTTGTATAAAATCTTTGAAATATTTGTGAAATCTTTTGTATTCATTTGAAATCATTGAAATATATAAAAACCTTGTGAAATATTTTTAAATCATCTGAAAAATGTTGAAATCTTTTAAAATCTTTGAAATATATTCAAATCTTTGAAATCTGCTGAAATCCTTATGAATCCTTTGTAAAATCTTTCGTATTTGTTTGAAATCATTCAAATATTTGTGAAATCTTTTGAAATTTTCTAAAAAAAATTGAAATCGTTTGAAATCTTTGAACAATTTTGAAGTCTTCGAAATCTGGTTCATACCTTTTTGAAATCTTTGAAATTCTTGTTATCTTTAAAATCTTTATTAAATTTTTGAAATATTAATGAAATTTTTCTGAAATCTTTTGTATTAATTTGAAATCATTAAAATATTTGAAATCTTTGTGAAATCTTCTAAACAATTTTGAAATCGTTTCAAATCTTTGAAATGTTTTAAAATCTTAGAAATCTGATTTTTAAAATCCTTTTAAAAAACGTCACAATCGTTGTAAAATGTTTGGCAATATTTGTGAAATCTTTCTTAAATTTTTGTTTGTGAAACCTTTCGAATTCGTTGAAATCATTGAATTATTTTAAATCATATAGCCATGGCTCATTCTAATTCTGAAACTGAATTAACATCGACATTTTCAACAAATAATTTTTATAATTTATAAATTGAATATCACAAAAGATGTATACATTAACATTCTGTATTAGCGCAGAATAAATAAAAAACGTATAGAGTCATTCACAATATTAAAGTCTTTTAATTATAATCTATAAAATAATTGGCACCAGTCTAGAAAAAGTGCCTTGAAATATATTTATTCTGTGATGACCAAAAGATAAATTATATCTTGATAAATAAAAAACTTTTCAGTAGCAATATTTCTTCTAAACGAGATCTTTCTTTCATAATAGGCTAGAAGATTTTAATTACTCTTCACACTTCCATAAAATAACTGTTTTGAAAGTAAAAAAAATCAAATTCAAGGTTCTCGTGAAAACTTGAAGGAGGTTTCCAGGTTTTCAAAGTAAAAAAAAAAATAAGAAAAATTCCATTTTGAGCTTTAAAGTAATTAGAATAATCATTATCTGAAGGAGTTCATATTTATAATCTTTCGAATAAAAAAATGGACAAGGATTACAATTAAAATAAAATATTATTGAAGAAAATAAATATTATTTTCCTATTTGCTTTCAGGTCTAAAATTTGGATCAGCCAGCAACAGTAAGTCTCATGGAGCCTCTGGGATTTCCTCGTCTCAAAAATTTATATATTACAATAAATATGATACAATAAAATGTAATCTTTATTCTATCAAAATACTTTACAATAAATATAGTATGTTCTTTAAAAATATTAGACAATTTTATTTTAAAATATTGCCTCTTTCTTCGAAGATTCAGCCTTTTAGATTTTTAAGATTTTTAAAGGAAATTATGTCGGTTAATATCCAAAAATTATATATTTAAACCTTAAAATATTGCAAAATTTGTGTTATTTTTCAAATTTATTTTCATTCAATTTGTCGAAAATTCAGATAATTGTGCAGGTTTTCAAAGTACCTACCGAATCGGATATTGTATAATTTTGTACATTATTATATAAGTACTGGATCTAATATTACTTTTTTACAGGGGCAATTAAGAAAATACAAATTAACTTTGTACTGATGATATCAGTTTCAAAACGTATTTTCTTATTTAAAAATTGCAAAGAAAATACCCTGGATTAAGTATTCCAGAAAATTAGGAATACAAATTTATTTATTCTGTATTTGATTTTTGAAATATTTTTTACATATCCAAAACTGGAATTGGTTTGAAAAATATTTTAATAACCGAATAACAAAAAAATAAGGTAATGTATAATAATTCTAACATTTAATAAATAATATAAGTGGATATAATATCATTTTTTTCGTTAAAAAGTTGCCCTAGAATTAATAATAAATCACACTGTACATTCAAAAGTGAAGTTATAATTCATTTCGTAAAACTGACTTGATATAAAAATTTGAAAAGAGGTCGCGCGTAAACTACGTAAAATTTTTTTCTCAAATTTTGAACCAAGTACCTCACTTTGTCAGTGTAGCGTTGCATTTTTAACCAAAAAAAGATTAAATTTTTACTAAATGAAATGAATTTTCAAATAAAAAAGACGAATTTTCAACAAGAGTTGGATTCTTAACCAGGAAAGATTTTTCCGTAAATAAAGAAAAAAAATGTCATCCAAAATGTTGAATTTTCAAGCAAATACGAGATCTTTCTACAAAACAGTTCAATTTTCAACTAAACAGTTGAATTTTCAACCAAAAGGATGAATTCTTGACCAAGCAAATAATTTTCTACACAAAAATATGAATTTTCAACGAAATAAATGAATTTTTAACCAAGTAGTTGAATTTTCAAACAGGAAGATTAATTTTCTACAGAAAGAAGAATTTTCAACCAAACAAGTAAATTGTAACCAGATTGTTGAATTTCCAACCAAGAAGATTAATTTTTTTACCAAAAAAGATCAATTTATAACAAAAGAAATACATTTTCAACCAAACTATTGCATTTTTAAAACTTGAAAGAATAAAATTTTAATAAAAATAGAATAGTTAAATTTCAAATTGAAAAGAAAAGAACGAATTTTCCGTAAAGCAGTTGAATTTTCAATTAAAGAGTTGCATTTTCAGTTGAATATTCGTTTTTTGGTTTAAAAATTAATATCCAACTAAAAATTTCAAATTTTCAAATTAGTTACATTTTCAACGAAAGGGATAAATTTTAAACTAAAATTATAAATCTTCAACAAAGGAGATTCATTTTCTACAAAAAAAGACGAATTTTTAACAAAATGCATCAACTTTATAACCAAATAGTTAAATTTTTAAACTTAAAACAATATATTTTTCAAAAAAATGGAATATTCAGATTTTGAATAAAAAAATAACTTTCTACCAAACAGTTGCACTTTTAACCAAATAGGTAAATTTTAAGTTTGAAAAATTATTTTTTATTATTTTTAAGTTTGAAAAATTATTTTCCCTCATAAGATTTAAATGATGTGAATATTCATTAAAATACTATGAATTCTGTGCTGTCTGGAAATCCCTTCAAATTTTTTAAAAACTGTGGAAATCCATTAAAATTTATTAAGATTTCTTTCTATCTTTTGAAATAACTGAAAATCTTCAAGATCCCCTTAAAATATATTGAATTTTGTTAAAATCTTTTAAATTCCTTGAAATATTTCAAAATATTACGAGATCCCTTGAAATCTTTGAAATCCCTCTAAAGTCCAGTGAAATCTTACGAAATCCTGCAAAATTCGTGGATATACTTTGGAATGTTTTCAAATATCTTTAAATCCTTTAAAATATCATATTATTATTGTTTATAAATCATTTTGTCACAATTTAATTAGTAATAAAATTTATATTTATTTGAACATATAAATAAAAATTTTAAAACCCCATTAATTCTCCCGAAATCCGTTAAAATTCCTAAAAATTCTTTTAAACCTTTGTAAATCTTTTGAAATCCTATAAAAATCTCGTTTTCTTTCAATCTTTGGAATTTCATTAAAATCCTTTGGAATCCATCAAATTTGCGAAAATACTTTGATTTCTCTTGAAATCCTTTGCAATACCATGAATTCTTCAAAATTTTTGCAAAACCCTCAAAATTTTTTTAATCATGTGAATATTCCTTGAAACCCTCTAAAAACTGTGGAAACCCCTTTAAAGTTCGTTGAAAATTTTTACCATACTTTCGGAATATCTGAAAATCCTTTCAAATGAGATGGAGATCAATAATCTGTAATCCCTTAAATCTTTCGAAATATCCTTTACAGTGAAAATAATGTATATATTCTTGATATTTAGTAAGAAAAATAGGTTGCGGGGGGGGGGGGGGGGCCCCGCAAAAATCATTTTTACGTAATTAATTAAGTTGTCTAAGGAGCTAAAATAAATTAATAAACTAGAACTCGCCATTTCTCCTATTCTATCGCTTTTGAATTTTCCCGCCACTTGTTTATCATCGATTCACGCATGCGCAACTATGTAAGTCAGAATTTCACATCTTTTTATAAATTTCGTTAATATTTACTTTCTTCTCTTACAAATTAATGTGATATTTAATTATTTTAAGTGACAGAATTATTTGATTTTCAACTAGAAAGTTCAAATAAGCCAAAAAATTCAAATAGCCCCAAATCAAAAGTAGAGGTTCCAAATTCAGTTGACTTAATTTGGCGAATTCCGCGAATTTGCCACTTTGAACCTGTGAGTTCTGAAGTACAAATCGTTACGTGGAGCTCCGCGGTTTTCAGCTCAAAAACGATGGGATTTTCGGCGTTTCTCAGTCGGATCGTCTCAGATTATTGTTTAGACATAGACAGTGTTGAATATTTTAGAAAAATTTTGGAAAATCAAGACGAATTTGTGCTTTTTTAAACGATTCGCGAATTTTGACGATTTTCATCAGGTTTGTCGCGCCGACATTTTGAAAATATTTACAAAAGTGCAGTGTTTTCGAGAATAACTTTTTTTTATCAACCTCGATTACAGCTCTCAACTGTGTGAAAGTGGTAAGTTGAAATAAGTTATGATTATTTTTTGTTCGTGATTGTTTTATAGAAAATTTGCCAATTATATAAATAGGTTAGCACTATGAAATTGCAAAATACGTTAAAGTCGATAATTTGCATATTGACAGGGGCCATATTTTTTCGAAAAATCTTGTGATTTCCGTTAAGAATTTGAAAATTATAAAAGTATAAAGTAAATTAGGATAGTTTAATAATATGTTGGCTCGTTTGATTGTTTAATTGGCATATTGTTAGCGGCAAATCTAGAAAATAATTAGCAACTCATTGTTTTTTGAAAATGAACGATTTTCAATATTTTTTGGTATTGAATATCAGTATTTGAAAATTCCAGACTTAACACTCTTTCCCCTATTCCTCTTTTTTCAGCTTTTTTGAAAGGAATTTCTCTTTTTTCCCTGTTTTCAAGAAATTTCATTTTTTTGTCGTTTTTCTCTGGACTGGGAAACCGGAAATGACAATGCATTTTTTTTTACCGAGAATTGTACAAATTTCTAGAAAAAAATCTGTCCAAGTTCAATTTCAACCGCATTTTGAAGAATGTAAATTAATTAATGAATTTTAACATTAACTGTATTTTAGGATTTAAAAAGTAAATAATTGATTTTACAAGACGATTCAGAATCAGTTCACAATTTTTGAATTTCCAGATTGAAACTTTATAAACTATTTTGAATTTTAAAATAACTTCAAAATAATATTATAATTGAAGGATTTCATTAAATTTGAAATATTATTCCAGTGAATTTTTAAACCATTCAATTTGAAATCTTTTAATTCAAAAAATGGACAATCACTTGATATTTAGAAATATCTAACTGTACATTTAAAATCAGTAATTATAATTTAAATATTCAAAACTGAAGAAAAAAACTAAACTTTGGGAGTTAAAATTTGAATTGATCTAATTAAACCAATTTAATTTGTAAGTCAAATTTGTTGAATTTTGGTGTATAAATAACAATTAAACACCTATTATTCTTAGAAAAAAATCGAGTAAGTTGAAGAGATATTTAGAAGTTTTGAAAAAATTTGAAATGATTTCAAATAATTCAAACGAAATGTCTACGTGTACTGACGAAATCCTGCTATTCGTACCAAAATTTGGGTGCAAATAACCCAGGGCCTATTTTATAACAAAATACAGATTTTGGCAAATATCGAACAAGAAATTTAGAAGCTTTTTAAGAATTAGAATTTTTTTTTTTAATTTTTAGAAAAACTTTAGAAAAAATTCGAATCATTTAAAAAGATTGAAAAAATTCAAAAAAATCATTTATTCGTATTTTTTATTGAACTCGACTGTTTTTTTATTTAAATTAAAATCTTTCATGGTAGAAATATCATCAATTACATTTTTCGTTAAAAATTTATATTTTCTACCTAATAATTCAAATATTTTATGGAAAATTCATGTATTTTGTTGAAAATACGTATTTTTTGGTAAAAAATTATTTTTTCTGGTTAAATCATAATCCTTTCTGGTTAAAAATGCAACTATTTGTTTAAAAATGTATGTATTTTCTACGGAAAAAAAAGAATTCTCAACAAAATGCATAAAAAAAAATAGATGTTAAAAGATTAATTTTCAATAGAAAAAACCATTTTTTTTACAAGTTAGTTTCATTTTCAACCAAAGAGATGAATTTTAAACTAAAACTATAAATCTACGACTAAGAAAATTAATATTCTGCAAAAAATACGGTCTCAACAAAATATATATATATTTTTAACAAAATAGTCGAATTTTCAACCAAGACAATTAATTTTCTACAAAAAAAGTTAAATTTCCATCCAAATTCTTGAATTTTCAAACTAAAAAGAATAAAATTGTAACAAAAAATGAATATTTAAATTTTAAATTAAAAAAATGAATTTTCTGCTTAACAGTTGATTTTTGAACCAAATAGGTAAATATCAAATTAAGAAAAATTAATTTTTAACCAAAAAAAACGAATTATCATTAAATTAGTTCCATTTTCAACCAAAGAGATGAATTTCAAACTAAAATTCTAAATTTTCGACCCAGAAGATTAATTTTCAAAGAAAAAAGAATGCTCAACAAAACATAGAAAATTTAAACAGATAATTATTGAATTTTCAACCAAGAAAATTAATTTTCCACTAAAAAAGATGAATTCTCAACAAAATACATAAACTTCTAACCAAATTGTTGAATTACCAACCAGGAATATAATTTTCTACCAAAAAAGTTGAACTGTCAACCAAATTGTTGAATTGTTAAACTAAAAAGAATAAAGTTTTAACAAAAACGGAATATTTAATTTTCAATTTGGAAAATGGATTTTCTGCAAAACAGTTGAATTTTCAAGCGAACAGGTTCATTTCAAAAATTAATTTTTCATCTAAAAAAAGAATCATTCTTAAATTAGCTTTATTTTGAACCAAAGAGACGAATTTTAAATTAAAATTATAATTCTTCAACAAAGAAAATTAATTTTCCACCAAAATCACAAATTTTTAACCAATTACCATTTTTGGTTAAAAATTACTCTTGTTCAGTTGAAATTTCAACTACTCTTTTTTGGTTGAAAATTCCTTTTTTTTAAATTTATTTTTAAACTGATAATTTAGTTATACCATCTTTGGTTGAAAATTAAACTTTTTTGTTGAAAATTTAACAATTTCAATTAAAAAATGTTTTTTTTTTTCAAAATTAATTTTGTAACTGAAAACTCACCTAGTGGTTAAACTCCTTTTTTTTTAATCCTGTCTTTGGTTAATAATTCTTCATTTTTGTTAATAAATCATCTCTTTCGCTGAAAATATAACTATTTTGTTGAAAATTAATTTTTTTTGTGACATTAATTCTCTTAACTGATAATTTAACTATACCGTTTTTAGTTAAAAATTTATCTCTTTTAGTTCCAAATTAAACTATTTGTTTGAAAGCTAAACTTCTTCGTTAAAAATTAGAAATAGTAGTATAAAAATTTGTTTGTGGTTTCAAAAAATGAAATAATTAAGTTTCAACCCCTATTCGCGGTTGAAATGCATTATATTATCAGCTGAAAAATTTGAAAACAACCATAGTACTTCTTGAAAAAATACACATTATAATTAATCTAGGTCATATGAACGGTGAAATGAATGAATTTTAAAAGGTATTGTCTTGATTCACATAGCCTTACTGAAGAGTCCAGGACAAAACATAAAAAATCCGAACTTTATTTTAATTTAAAGAGAAAAATTATATATATCTTACAAATTGATTGCAGAACAAAAATAAATACTATCGACCCTAATGCCAATTGAAAAAATCTTCTTTACAGAAAAAATATAATAGCTGAAGTCGATAAAGACAGCCAATTCAGTAAGAATATATGAATGTTCAGTTTCCAATAATGAACTAAACGTAATTAAATTGGTCAAATAAAAAAAGTGTGCCAAATACATATATATTTTACCATGATAAATAAAATTTAGTTTACAATACCATTACAAAATATGACCTCAATTCTTTCAATATATCAATATAGAACAAAACGGAACAAAATCATTTTAAAAAAAGTATAGGAAAGCTTATTAAAATGCAGGTAAAATAAGCAATAGATAATGGAACTAGTTGGTTGAAGTAGTATATTGTGCTGCAAGTGCGGAAAGTAGGCAGTTCCACACGAGTGTGAAGTTTGCTGTACGAGCCAGAGGCGAGGCGAAGGGTAGTTGTAGGCGAGTCGTAGGCAAGTTGGAAGCGAGCCGAAGACAAGCCGGAAACGACCTGAAGACGAGCCGACGGCAAGTACTGTAAACTTCACAAGAGTTGCAAGTGTCTACTTTCAGCACCTGTTGCACACGATATTTTTTGGAACAAATGCAGGAAATTTTCGATTTGAGAAACAATAAGAATAATTTTCTTTGAAATTTATGGTAAAATTGCCAAAAATTACCGAAAATTTCCGGTGAATTTGTATATTACTCAAAATTCCCAGGATTTCAAAGTATCCAAAAGTTTTTTGGAAAAAATCGAAAATTTCCAAAATTTCCGGAAAGTGCTAAATTTCCGGAAATTTATTAAAAGTGGCTGAATCATCGGAAATTTCAGATCTACAAAGCTTTTGGGAAAGATTCCAAAAATTTCCAGAAATTTATGGAAAATTGCTAAATTTCAGTTATCCTAAAATTTCTAAAATTTTCGGGAATGTATTGGTAATTGATGGTAATTTATCAGTCATTTATGGTAACTTATCACTTCGAGTTTGCCCAATCACTATTCACTACTCACAATCAGTCTCTCAAGCGGCAAATCATAATGAAATGAGGTTATTATTCCGGCAGTCCTGGAAAGTAAATCTGAATCGAAATGCGCAAGCGCAACAGCAAGAAAAAGTAATCTGGCTGGAACTGCGCAAGCGCACCAGCTAGAAAACGTAGTCCTGCTCAAAGAGCGCAAGCGCAGCAGCTAGAAAAAGTCTTTTTATAACTGTTGTTTACCGCGGATTGGAATTGGTCACATAATTTATCTATACCATTTTTTGTTTGAAATTAATCTTTTCAGTTGAAAATTAAACTATTCTGTTGAAAGTTGAACTTTTTGTTAAATATTCATTTTATGGTTAAAAATTGAAATATTTTATTGAAAATTCTTTTTTTTTCTAAAATTTAATTTTTTAACTGAAACTTTAACAAGTAGATTTTTTTTTAATCCTGCTTTTGGTTGATGATTTATCCTCATACTCAATATATCATCTCTTCCGCTGAAAATTTACCTATTTTGTTAAAAATACATTTTTTTTGTTAAACATTAATTTTTTAACTGATTATTTAACTGTACCATTTTTGGTTAAAAACTAGTCTTGTTCAGTTGAAAATTAAACTATTTGGTTGAAAGTTCAACTTCTTTATTAAAAATTCATTTTATGGATAAAAATTGAACTGCATATTTGGATGAAAATTATTATTTGCTATTGAAAATTAATCTGTTTGAGTTGAAAACGGGACTATTTGGCTATAAATTCGCTTTTTTAGGTGAACTGATCTATTCTTTATTTATATTAAATTTTTGTTTTGTTTAAATATCCACTATTACACTTTTTGTGGGGACTTAATCTTTTTTGGTTAAAAATTGAACGATTGAGTTAAGAGTAAAACTTTTGTGTGGAAATTCATTTTACGCTTGAAAATTCGTCTTTTTCGATTGAAACTTCATCTGTTGGGATGAAAATTTAACACCTTTTTGAAAAATTCCTTTTTTTGGTGAATGAGTTATCAATTTAGATCAAAATTCTTCTCTTTCGCTAAAAATTTAACTATTTCGTTGAAAATTAATTTTTTGTCAGTAAAACATTAATTTTTTAAACCTGTAATTTAACTATACCGTTTTTCGTCGAGACTTTCTCTTTTTCGTTTGAAAATTGAAAAATTTGGTTTAAGGTTGAACCTCTTTTCGAAAGATTCCTATTTTTTTGGTTGCTGTTTCGTCACTTCAGTTAAAAATTAATTTCTTTTGCTGAAAATTGAACTATTTTATTAAAAAATCATTTTTTTGTGGGTTAAGCACTATTTTTTTTAGGTCAAAATTTAACTATGTATTCCATTTTTTATTGAAAATTGATCTCTTTTAGTTCAAAATTCAACTATTTGGTTAAAAATTCCTCTTGCTTTGTTGGGAATCCTTTTTTGTTTAATAATTAATTCTCATGGCTGAAAATACATCTTTTTTGTTTGATAATTTTTTTTTATTGGTTAAAAATTAATTTTTCAACTGATAATTTAACTATACCATTTTTAGTTGTGACTTCATCTTTTTTGGTTGAAAATTGAAACATTTGTTTGAAAGTTAAACTCCTTTGTTTAAAGATTTATTTTATGGTTAAAAATGTAACTGTTTTGTAGAAAATTACTTTTTTTTGTGGTAAATTAATTTTTCAACTGAAAATTGAACTTTTCAATTTTTTGTTGCAGACTTATCTTTTTTAGTTTAAAATTGAACTATTTGGATGAAAATTATTCTTTTTTGGTTGATAATTTAGCTACTTGGCTGAAAATTCGTTTTTTGTTGGTTAAACATTAATTTTTTCAACTGATTATTTAACTATATAATTTTTCGTTGAGCATTCATCTTATTTATTAAAAATTTAACTACTTGGTTTGAGAAATATTTTGATGATAATTTTTTTTGTCGCTGGTTTAAAATCAAACTTTTTTGAATATTGATTTTTATTTCTAAATTGTGAAAAAATTGCTGTCAAGCTCCGCTGGAATCCGAACACAGATCCTTCAAATTGCCGGTTTGATGCTGTTACCCACTAAGCTACGGAGAGACGAGATCAATTTCTTCACAATCCTTACAACTTGACTTGTGACGTAATTCCGTATCTTGTAAGATTAATTTTTCAAACATACGAATGTTTTATATATTTTTGCTTTCTCATAGAGGAAGCTTTGTAATGGTAACATTCTTCAAAAATTTTAAATTCATTCAATTAAACCCTCCCTAATTTAAAAATGTCTAATACAATGTTCCAAGCAATTGTCCGGATGTGTGTGTGTGTGGATGTGTGGATGTCACGCTTTTTTGTGAACACGATAACTAGAAAACGGTTGCAGATAAATTGATGAAATTTGGAGAGCTTATTTTCCTCACTAATATCTTAAACTGACCGAAGGATTTCTAAAAATATTTATTGTATTTTTTTTCTAGTACTCAATGATATTTTAAAAATCGGTTTTTTATAGTAAAACTTTTTTCATTCGCATAATTCAGAGTTGATGCAAAAATATAAAAGATTCCTTGGTTCGAAATGAATCGATTGACCTATAATAATAATGTATTTTATCAAAGAGTAGGGAAGTTGTGGTAATTTATATATTTCGAAAATCGGTTTTTTATAGTAAAACTTTTTTCATTAGCATAATTCAGAGTTGATGCAAGTATATAAAAGATTCCTTAGTTCGAAACGAATCGATTGACCTATAATAATAAAGCATTTCATCAAAGAGTAGGGTAGTTATGGTAATTTATATATCTTGAAAATCGTTTTTTTATACTAAAACTTTTTACATTAACATAATTCAAAGTTGATACAAGAACAGAAAGGATGTGTTGATTCAGGACGAATCGATTGACCTATAATATTAATACATTTTATTGAAGAGTATGGAAATTGTGAAATTGCATAATATTTGAAAACACGGTTTTTCATAGTAAAACTTTTTTCAGTAACATAATTCAAAATTGATGCAAGAACGGAAAAAATCTCTTGATTCGAGGCAAATCGATTAATCTATAATAATAATAATAATAATACACTTTATTGAAGATTAGGGAAGTTCTGCTCATTTATAATATCTGAATCATCAGTTTCAAACAGAAAAACTTTTTTCATCGACATAATTTAAAGTTGATGAATGAATAGAAAAGACTTTTTGATCATAAATTATCAAATAGAGTAATGCTGACAATTTATGAAAAGAAATCATAGAGCTGGGAAAGGGATAGGGTGCGACAGAACTTTTCCTTTCCCTTTTCCATCTCAAAAAATTATTATTTCGAACGCGAGATTTGATTTGTCTGATTTGTCTTTGTATTTAAAACATTTTTTGTATTATTTTGTAATTTTTCATTTTTGGTAAATTTCTATTTTTAAATTGAGCAAAATGAAGACTTTGGTTTGTCTATTATTGAAAAAAATAACTAATGCTTCCTCTATGAGGAAGTAAATACATTTGCTAACCGGAAGCAAAGTGTTCGTGAAATGAGTACAATATAATTATAAATACAAACAAAGTGGAAACACTCGAGATCGAATTCACAGCTAGTTTGTTGATCTTATGGTTTTTACCGCATAAAATTTATTATAATTTGATCGATCAATTGTTTTTTGTCTACTGATCTGAAATAAATATTTTTTGAATATTGATTTTCATTTCTAAAGCTTGAGAGCAATTTTTTCTCAACTTAGAAATTAAAATCAAAATTTTTAAAATATTGATTTTGGACCAGTAGACAAAAAACAGTTAACATCAAATTATTTAATCAATTTTATCTGGTCAGAACCAAAGCATCAAAAAGTATACTAGGTTTAAAGTTGAATTACTTTTTCAAAATTTTTTTTTTTTTGATAATTCATTTCTTCAGATAAAAATTCATCTTTTTCGCTAAAAAGTCAACTATTTTGGTGAAAGTTCATTTTTTGTTTGGTTAAACATTAATTTTTTCAACTCATAATTCAATTGTACCATTTTTGGTAGAAAATTAATCTCTTTTAATTCAAAATTTATCTATTTGTTTGGAAGCTGATCTTTTTTGTTGAAAATTCATTTTATGGTTAAAAATTGAGTTATTTTGTTGCAAATTTTCCGTTTGTATGGAAGTTAATCTTTTTTAGTTGCAAATTTAATTATTTATTTAAAAGTTCATGTATTTTGTTGAAAATTCTAATTTTTTGGTTGAAAAATGATCTTCTTAGCTGAAAGTTTAACTATTTTTTTGAAAATTAATTTTAGTTCTTGTGGAAAATTAATATTTTTCTTACTATAAATTTAGCTATCTAATTTTTTGTTGAAAATTCCATCTTTTTCAGATGGAAATTCAGCCATTTACTTAAAAATTCATATGTTTTATTGACAACTTTTTTTGTTGAATATTAATTTATTGGCTGCGTCTAGTCGTCCCGACTTTCGGGATGACTAGCATTTTTCTTAATTTTGCGCTAGTTATCCCGAATTTCGGGACGACTAGCCGGAAATCAAGATGAATGCTAGTCATCCCGAAATTCGGGACGACTAGCCTATTTCTACCATTTGGCTCGTCATCCTGAAAACAATGCACTTTATTAATTCTACTGTTTTTAACTAGACCAAAATTACCAAAATTGACAATCCTATTTTCACCATTCGGCTATTCGTCCCGAAAATAATGCATTTAATGAAATTTCTCCTATTAACTAGACAAAAATCACAAAAAATGTTAATCAGCCCGAAATTCGGGACGACTAGCCTATTTTCAACATTTGTCTAGTCGGCCTGAAAAAAACGCACTTAATTAATTTTACTGCTTTCAACTAGACCAAAATTACTGAAAATGACTAGACTATTTTCACCATTTGACTAGTTGTGCCGAAAAAATGCTAATACTGTAATTATGGGCAAGATTACGATATCCGTGGCGACTACATTTTAAAGCGGATTCCTATAGGATTTTTGGCAAGAAACACGAGTCTGACAGTTTTAAATCGATATCTCGAATAGTTTTCGAGATATATCGATCTTTTAAGCTTTTTCAAATGTATATATACAGGAAGTCCACACCAGGGCTTACCAAAAAGTATGCAACCCGCTGTACGCGGCCATAAGAATAGCATTGCCGTGTCATACGGGTTGCATAATTTTCGAAAAGCCCTGGCGTGGACACCCTGTATATATAGGGGTGTTACCTTACATTATTTTTGTGAACAGTCACAGGGGTGCCTTCACGCCTTCACGAGGCGTTGGAAAAGGGGTAGGGGTGTTACCTTACATTATTTTTGTGACCTGTCACAAGGGTGCTTTCCAGCCCCCACGAGGCGTTGGAAAACGGGTAGGGGTGATACCTTACATTATTTTTGGGACCTGTCACACGAGTGCCTTCCCGCCCCCACGAGGCCTTATACAAGGGTTAGGGGTGTAACCTTACATTATTTTTGTCACCGGTCACAAGTATGCCATCCCACCCCCAAGAGGCGTTGGGAAAGGGTTAGGGGTGTAACCTTAAATTATTTTTGTGACCGGTCACAAGGGTGCGTTCCCGCCCTCACGAGGCGTTGGAAAAGGGTTAGGGGTGTTATCTTACATTATCTTTGTGACCGGTCACAAGTATGCCTTCCCGCCCCCAAGAGGCGTTGGAAAAGGGTTAGGGGTGTTACCT
>CAKNXH010059426.1:8561-34824 GCA_932178445.1 Andricus quercusramuli
TATAACCCGTCACTTCCTATACATTCACACCCTTACTTTTCCTCTACTAATTCGTCTCATTTCTCTTACTTTCACTTCCCTTATTTGCTTGAATACTCCTTCTTTCAGTTTTACTCACTCCAAAAACTATCCCTTCCCTCACTTTTTTCACTTAGTCTCTTCTAATTTTCCGTCACTTTCTCTACTTCCACTCTCCTCATTTCCCCATAGATCCTCTAGTTTCAGAAACCTTATTTTTTCTAACTTCTTCTCCCTTTACTTTCCCACTCCTTAGTTTCCATCCCCTCACTTCACCTACAACTTGTTCTTCAATTTCCCTACTTATCCTTCCCTAATTTATTCTGATGCCCCTCCTCTTACATTATCTCGCAACAATCGATGATTTTGAAGGAAAATCTTGGCTCTAAAAGCCACCCAGCAAATAATAGTATTTGTAACCCACAATATTTCTTAGACAGACACCCATCATTTTGATATTTTTATCCTTCTCCTACATCCTGCCCCTCATTTTCTCTTACTTTCCCACCCCTCAGTTTCCATTCCCTCACTTCACCTACTCACCTTTACAGAAGTTCTTCTACTCCCCCTCCTTTTACCCGTAGTTTTCCTTTTCTTCCTCAACTTCTTATTCCTCTAATTTCCCCTCCCCGCATTTCCCCAGCTGACATTCGTCTTCACCTTTTTCTCCCTTACTGTCCTCGCTGCACCTCCCTTACTCATTTGCACTACGCTAATATCCCTTTTCTCAGTTCCTCTCACTACTTGACCTCATTTCCAATCATATCATCCACGTCCTCTACCTCCTACTCTATATTTCCTATTATTATCAATTTCCATACTTTCACATCCCTACTTCCCTTCCACTCATCCACCTCATTTCCTTCACTTCTACTTCCCATATTTGACTGACTACTCCTTCTTTCATTTTTCCTCACTTCCCAAACTTTCCCTCCCCTAATTTTCTCTCACTTCCTCCACTTTCACTCTCCTTATTTTCCCATAGGTCCCCTAGTTCCTGACTTCTTATTTTCTCTCACTTCTTATCCTCTTACTTTTCCACTCCTTAGCTTCCATCCCCTCACTTCACCTAATTTTTGATCCTCTATTTCTCTACTTTGCATTCCTTAATTTACTCTGATTCCCCTCCTCTTACATTATTCTGCAACAATCGAAGGTTTCGAAGGAAAATATTGGCTCTAAAAACCACCCTGCAAATAGTACTATTTGCAACCCACAATATTTCTCAGCCAGACATCCATCATTCAGATATTTTCATCCTTCTCCTACTTCCAGTCCCCTCATTTTCTCTTACTTCTCCCCCCCCCCCCTTAGTTTCCATCACGTCACTTCACGTACTCTCTCTTTCAGAACTTCTGCCATTCTCTCTCCCTTTACCCATAGTTTTCGTTTCTTCCTTCAAATTCTTACTCCACTAATTTCTCCTCTCCGCATTTCCCTGGCTAACATTCGTCTTCACCTCGTTCTCTTTCACTCTCCACACTGCACCTCCCTTACTCACCCGCACTACCCTACTATCCCTTTTCTCAGTTCCTCTCACTATCCGACCTCAATATCATACAGCTCATCTACGTCCCCTACCTCCCACCCTTTATTTTTCATTATAACCCGTCGCTTAATATACTTTCACACCCTTACTATTCCTCTGCTTACTCGGCTCACTTCTCTTACTTTTACTTTCCTTATTTGCTTGACTACTCTTTCTTTCACTTTTCCTCACTCCCCAAACTATCCCTCTCCTCACTTTTTATACTTCGTCTCTTGTAATTTTCTTTCACATCCTTCACTTCCACTCTCCTTAGTTCCCCATAGATCACCTATTTGCAGAAACCTTAGTTTCTCTCTCTTCTTCTCCCTTTACTTTCCCACTCTTTAGTTTCCATCTCCTTACTTCTCAACCTACGTTTTCTTCTCCAATTTCCCTACTTAGCCTTCCCAAATTTATTCTGATTCCCCTCCTCTTACATTATCTCACAACAATCGATGGTTTTTAAGGAAAATCTTGGCTCTAAAAGCCACCCTGCAAATAATAGTAATTGTAACCCACAATATTTCTTAGCGAGACATCCATCATTTAGATATTATTATCCTTCTCCTACTTCCAGTCCCCCCGTTTTCTCTCACTTGCCCTCCCTTTAGTTTCCATCCCCTCACGTCACCTACTCACCCTTCCAGAAGTTCTTCTACTTTCCCTCCCTTCACTCGTAGTTTCCCTTTCCTTCCCCAACTGATCCCTCCTCTGATTCCCCTTTCGCATATTCTTGGCTAACATACATCTGCACCTCGTTCTCTTTCACTCTCCTCACTGCACCTCCCTCACTCATCTTCAATACCACACTATAACGTTTCTCAGTTGCTCTCACTACCCGACCTCATTTTCAATCATCTCATTCACTTCCCCTACCTCCCACCCTTTATCTTCCATTATAACCCGCCACTTCCTATACTTTCACACCCTTACTTTTCCCCTGCTAATGCGTCTCACTTGTCTTACTTTTACTTCCTATATTTGCTTGACTCCTTCTTCTTTCACTTTTCCTTACTTCTCAAATTTTCCCTCTCCTCACTTTTCATACTTTGTATCCCCTAATTTTCTCTCACTTCCTCTACTTCCACTATTCTTATTTCCCTATAGCTATCCTAGTTGCAGAGCTCTTATCCTCTCTCGCTTCTTCTCCTCTTACATTCCCACTCCTTAGTTTCCACCCCCTCACTCCACCTACTCACGCTTCCAGAAGTTCTTCTACTACCCCTTCGTTTACCCGTAGTTTCCCTTTTCTTCCTCAACTTCTTACTCCTCTGATTTCCCCTCCCCGAATTTCCACAGCTGACATTCGCCTGTACCCTTTTCTCCTTCACTGTCCTCACTGCACCTCCCTTGCTCATTTGCACTACCCTACGTTCCCTTTTCTCAGATCCTCTCACTACCCGACCTCATTTTCAATCATCCCATCCACTTCCTCTACCTCCTACTCTATATTTCCCATTATTATCACTTTCCATACTTTCACATCCCTACTTCCACATCTCTACTTTCACATCCCTACTATGCCTCCACTCATCCGCTTCATTTCCTTCACTTCTACACCCCTTATTTGATTGACTACTCCTTCTTTCATTTTTCCTCACTTCCCAAACTTTCCCTCCCCTAATTTTCTCTCACTTCCTCTACTTCCACTCTCCTTATTTTCCCTCAGGTCCCCTAGTTCCTAACCCCTTATTTTCTCTCACTTCTTATCCTCTTACGTTCCCACTCCTTAGCTTCCATTCCCTCACTTCACCTAATTTTTGATCCTCTATTTTCCTACTTTGCACTCCCTAATTTACTCTGATTCCCCTCCTCTTACATTATTCGGCAACAATCGAAGGTTTCAAAGGAAAATATTGGCTCTAAAAACCACCTTGCAAATAGTACTATTTGTAACCCACAATATTTCTCAACCAGACATCCATCATTCAGATATTTTTATCCAAATATTTCTCGCCCGAGCATTTTTCTTGGCAATATTTCTCATTCTCCTATTTTGCATCGATTCAATATTTCTTCTCTGAATTGTACCACGATTGATTCAGCCACTCGGGTTTTTATAGACTCCCTATTTTTCCGTTCACACTGAAACAAGAGTGGGAAAACATGACAAGTCTCGTAGAAACGAGTTTCGATTCGAATCGGGTTGTGTATATCACTTTCTCTATTGACATAAAAATTGGGAAAGTCGCGCTACCTTCCAAAATGGTCCAGGTCATTAAAACCGCGAGGCAGATACAATTCTTGTTTTATCTCATCTCGTCCCTTGACGAAATACCTCGTAAAAGTCGTACATTGGCTGGAATTTTAAAGCGAATCGTTTCTCATAAAGAATTGTGGATTTTTCCTCGATTTTTTTTCTTCATTATTAACATTCATATATGAATCAAAAATTCTCAAATTTACTAATTTTAAGTAAAAAAAAATATATAAATTTAAAATTAAAATATAAATGAATTTCTCGAAAAAATACTTAAACTTTCTACAAAATAATTAAATTTTCAACGAAATAGTTGCATTTTCATCCTCAAAAGATAAATTCAAAACAAAAAAGTATAAAAGTTGATATTTCAATCAAGAATGATGAAATTTCATTTGAAAAAATGAATTTTGAAATCAAAAAGACGACTTTTCAACGAATGAAGATTTTTCAGCAATGAAAAAAAAGTTCACCTAAATTGTTGAACCTTAAAGCCAAAAAAAAAATTTTCTCTAAAAAAAATGAATTTTCAATTTAAAAATATCAGTTTCCAAATAAAAAGTCAAACCTAAACCAAAAAGATGGATTTTCAATTGAAAATATGAATCTTCAACAAAAAAATGATTTCTTGACAAAGTGGTTCAAACAAAATTTTCAGTCAAAATAGTTTAAATAAGAAGTAAATTTTCTACGAAGATACATGAATTTTCAACCCAAAAAATTTGATTTTCGATAATAATAGATGAATTTTCATACAAAAAGGATGACTTTTAAAAAAAATTATTTAATTTTCAATCAAAAAGTTGCATTCCCACCCAAGAAAGATTGATTTTCTACTAAAACAGATGATTTTTTAAATCAGAAAGACAAATAATAAAAAATGTAGCTGAATTTTTATATAAAAAAAAGATATAATTGATTTTTCAACACAAAAAGTGAATTTTACTTGAAAGGTAGATTTTCTACGAAAGAGTTGAATTCTCAACAAAAAAAATAGATTTTTGGATCAAAAATGATGAATTTTTTAACAATTATTGAATTTTTAACCAAAAAGTTGCATTCTTATCCAAGAAAGATGAAATTTCTACTAAAGAATTAAAATTTTTCAAGTAAAAAAATAAATTGAAAAAAAAGTTGGATTCTTATCCAAAAAACATTTCAATTGATTTTCAACACCAAAATATCAATTTTTCTCAAAAGGTAAATTTTCAACGAAAGAGTGGAAATATCAAGCAAAAATATTGACTTTTTAATAAGATGATTTTCAAAAAAATATTTTTTTTCCCATAAAAGAAGTATTTTTTAACCAAAAATCGAACAATTGAATTTTCAGTTAGGACAATCAACTTTCATAAAAAAATGAATTCTCAACAAAATAATTCAATCTTGAACCAAAAAACATAAATAAATAAACTAAAAATATATTATTTCAATTTGCAGTTGGAGAAGTAAATTGAAAAAAACGAGTTTTCAAAAAAATTAATTAATTTTTAACTAAAAATATAAATTTACAAGCGAAAATGCAATAGTTATATCTTCAGTTGAAAAAAATAATCTTTAAAGAAAAGAAACAAATTTTTAACCAACGAAATTAATTTTTAATCACAATGATGAATTTTTGAACAAATAGTGGATTTTTCAATCCAGAAGATGAATTTTCTATCAAAAAAAAAAAAGAATTTTCAACCAAACAGTTTTTTTCAGCCAAAGGAATGAATTTTTTACTGAAAAGATGAAATTTCAACTAATGAGAGTACTCTTCTACCAAAAAAGATGGATTTTTAACAAATAATTTTTCAGTAAAAAAAATAATTTTTAATCAAATTGAAGTAAATTTTTGACGAAATAGCAGAATTTTCAACCAAGAGGATTAAATTTTTGTAAAAAAAAAGATAAAGAAAAATTGTAATTGTTCTTTTTAAACAATTTTTCATTCGCAAATGGAATTTAACAAGAAAATATTTTAAAAAAGCATTTTTTTTTTGCAAATTCAACTGTTTTGTTAAAAATTCGTCTGCTTGGGTAAGAAATTCAACCCTTTTTGTATTATATTAATATTAAAAATAAGGTTAATCAACGTTTCGTTTAAAATTCATATTTTGTTGCTGATAAGTCAACTGAAATATTTTTTGGATGAACATTTTTTTTCAGAGAATTTGTCCTTTTAATTCAAAAGTAAATCTTCTTTCAGTAGAAATATTGCAACTTTTTTGGACAAATAATAATAAAATTAATAATAATAAATAAATAATGAAATCCTTTTGAATGAAAATTAAACTTTTTTTTTGAAAATTTTTCTTTTTGTTTTGAAAATTCACCTGTTTAACTAGAATTTTCATTTTTTCTTAGACAATGCAAGCTTCAAGGTTCAACAATTTAGGTAAAATTTTCTTCCTTCAGGGATCTGATTTTTTTGTGTGACTGTTTAATACTTGGGTCAGTAAAAACGATATCTATCGATAAAACAGCAAAGATGTCATCTAAATTTTTTTTGAAACCTGAAAAAACCCGAAAAATGACCGGGAATTTTTTCCCTTGATTAAAAAAGCCACCCTGAATTGATAATAAGAAAAATTACATTAATAATTATTTTGTTTATATTCATTTATTTTTATGAATAATAATAACTGAGGATTTACATATTTAAATCATTCATAATTTTGAAAAAAATTTGACAAAAGTTGTCAAAATTTGGAGAAGTTAGAAAAAAGGATACAGATGTTGAAGCAGAGAGTAGAAAAACAGGAAGAGCTTCATGAAAAGGTAGAAGAGTTCGAAGATAAAATGAAGAAAATAAAAATATGGAACTGAGAGTTTGGAGGTGGGGTGAGTGGGAACAAGGAGGAAAAAAGGCTGAGAAAAATAGAAGAAGGAATAAGAAAGAAAGAAAGGAGAAGGAACACAGTGATAAAGGGTCTAAAATTAGAAGGGAAGGAATTGTAGAAAGTAGTGGAAGATGTGCTAAGAAGATTACAAGTAGTAAGTTCAAGATGCAAAGAGGAAAAATAAAAAAGGTAGAGCAACGGGAGAAATGATGATGGAAGCAAGGAAAGAATGTATGAAAGGGAAGGATAAGAGAGAGGAAGAAAAAAAAGGATTAATAGTAGGAGAGCTAAAGATGGGAGGATAGAAGTTGAAGATATCGGGGGTTCATGTGAACAGTAATATGCAGGAGAAAACAGAGGAGATAGAAAAAAAGATGGAAGATAATAAAAAAAAGATTAGGCTAATAATAGGGAGAGATTACAATGCTTCAGCAGGGTATAGAGGAGGAAGGAAATGAGGAGGAGAGCGAGAAAGAAAATCAAAAGGCGAGATATTGAATGAGCAGAGAAAGAAATGTTCAAAGAGCTTGAAGGAGTTCAGATGATTCATTTTGAATAGAAAAATAAAGGAAGATGGGAAAGGAAAATATACACGCTCAGGAGGAGAAAAGGGAACGGTAATTGATTATGTGATAGTGGACGATGAGGTAAGAGAGAAGGTCATGAAATACGGGAAGAAGGAAAGAATAAGCGAAAAGATGGAATGGAATGAAGTTATGAGAAGTCAAAGAATTTACATATATGGTATAAACCTTGCAAACAGTTGGAGATCATGATGCTCATATGAGAGAAAGGATGAAAAAAGGCAGGGTAATGAAACAGATATGAGGAATAGGAAGAAGAAGGTTAAAAAAATTGGAGAAGAAGGATGTGGTTATTTGATATGCTGGTATGGTCGGTATTAGGTTATGGAGATGGGTGGTTATGGTTATAGATCAGAGGTATGGGGATGAAGAGGAAGGAAAGAGATGAGGAAGAGTTTGAGAAGGTACCTGTATAAGAATAGGTTAGAGATGAATGCGGAAAAGTCTTAGGTAATGGTGTTCAGAAAAGGAAGTGGAAGGGATAAGGGAAGGGATTGGGAGTATGAGGAAAAGGCGGTACACGAGCTGAAAGTGCTTGTGAACCTCGGCTTCCTATTTTGGAGAAATTGGGATGTGGTTGATCATATAAAGGAGGAAGTGAAGATGGTAAAAATGGTTATAAGGCAGGTGTGGTTGTTGGAAAAGAAGTTATTTGAAGATGATTTTGGAAGAAGAATTAAATTGTCCGATTCGCAAGTGATGATTGTGGTATTGTATAGAGTGGAGGCGCAGGGGTGGCAGGAAAGTGAGAAGGTGAAATGGACGCGAAAGAGCTATCTGAAGTGGATACCGGAGCTGGCAAGAAATATACCTAATTATATTGTTAGGAGGGAGACGAAGAGAATAAGTTTATTGAGTGTATCAAGGAGTTGAGCGTGTAAGTAGGAGAAGACATTTTTGTGAGTAGGGGTCAGTAAGCTGTTTGGAGAAAGTTGGTAGAAATAAGAGAACAGGAAAGAAGGTGGGAAGATGGAGCTCAAAAGAGAAAGGTATCTTAGAAGGTATGGGCTGCAGAGAAATAAAGTCAGAAGGGTACATGAGGAGGGGAGAAAGGTGTATGATGTGGTCGAGAAGAACAACGTGGAGAGAGAGAAGGCATCCAGGAAGAGGAAAATAAGAGGGTCTAGGTTTAATGGAAACTATGGATGGATTATACCAAGGGAGATAGCGTATTTGTGTGGGAAAGGAGAATACGAAGTCAGGAGGTTATAGCGTGTTTGAGATGTGGTTGATTGGAGGGTTTCATACATTCTGGCTTCCTAGGAAGAAGAGGATGTATGATTTGTGTAGGAAGGGGTAAGAAAGAGTGAAACACAGGCTGGAGGGCTGCGATGAGGTGGAAAGGTGTGGGGTAAGCATGGAGGTATTGATGCATGAAGATAGGGACAAAAAGGTGGTAGCATGAATGAAGGGGGTTTTGAATAAGATGGGAGGAAGTGAAAGGAGGAGGAAGTGAAAGAAGGAGGATGTGAAAGGAGGAGGAAGTGAAAGAAGGAGGAATTGAAAGAAGGAGGAAGTGAAAGAAGGAGGAAGTGAGAGACGGAGGAAGTGAAAGGAGGAGGAAGAGGATTGGAGAAGGTTGAATATCTGATTAGTTGTTCACTGTGTGATCATTAAGGTGGTCCAAAAATGCATCGGCAAGTTTTTTCCTGAACGAATAAATGCGTCTTTCTTTAAAATGATATTTGGTGTTTTTTTCAGTCCTTTTTCCTCCATTTGCTGAAGTTGTAGTTACCGTTTTTTCCCCGCAGAGCGACAGAATCTCAAGCCTGATTTAGATGCGTTTGAATCGAGCCGGGTGCTTTGTGGTAAACTGGTTACGTCGCTGACTAGTGAGGGTATACAAAGATGTACAAAGTGGTTGCTTATGTGTGGAGTCTGCACAATCGTAGATTATAGGACTATAGAGAATCCAGTGGTATTTCCCATATCAGCACAAACGTCAGCATATTAGTGTTGTACGTTACGTTACGTTACGTTACGTTTACGTCGCAGTACCACTGTGGTCAGGTTGATGTCGGCCTACCCTCTCGCCTGTCCGGGCTAGCGAGGCGAACAATGGCTTTCACGTTATTTCGACTGTCCAAAGCTCATGACAGCTTACAATCAGGCGTATTACACGCCACTCTGTTTTAATCACGGCTAACGATTTGGTTCTCTCTAATTGCTTGCAATTGAACCTGCAATATTTTAGTTTTATTTCTTTTCTTAACTACAAAATTCTTACAAATTGAAATTTTGTTCGTTCCTTCTATTCACCATTCAGCTTTATTCCCCTTCTCCCTCTTTTAGCACCACATACTTCTCATATTTCTTCTCGTATAACGCCCATACTTTATTTTGCCTTTCTTTAATTGACGCCCCTCTTCCTACCTCTATCCTTTCCCTGCTTTCCCTCTCGCATATTCCCCACACTTACAATTCCTCTACCATTTTCTCCTTCCATCTTTATCATTCACTTCCCCTTCTACGAAAGTCTGAAAAGAGGGCAGAAAAAGAAGGAAACCGCAAAATCCCATTTCTCTTCTCCTTCCTCTTCTCGTCACCGATTTTTCTCAGCTTTTGACGTCTACTTACCTTTACCTGTAAAACTAATCTCACTTTCTTCGCTTAATTTCCTCCCCTTTTCTATTCCATCTGCCTTTTCCTTACCTTACGGCTCATTCTTCTATTCTTTCCTCCCTACTTTTTCTCTTTCGTCTTCCTCTTTCCTTCAGTCCTTCTGCTTACCTCTTCCATCCCAGTATGACAGATGGACCGAGCCTGTAAGGACTTCTAGGCTAGGCTGCGAAACACCAAGAAGCAGAAGGAAAAATAAGAGAACATCCTCTTCGATTTCCCCTTCTTCTTTCTCTTGCCCGGATGCTAACACCCCTACTCCCCCTACTTCCCCTGCATTCACTACTTTCTTCACTTCTCCTCATCAACTCCCCTACTTCCAATCCCCTTGCTTCCTTCTCTACCCTCACTTTCCCTTTCTTTCCCTTCCGTCACAGCTCTCCTCTAGCTCTCCTCTTCTTACTGTTCCTCTCCTCTTCCTGCTTCCATCCCTACAAATCACTATCCCTCACGGGAAAAAAGTAAGTTGGCCCGGAACTAAACAATCCTAAAGAGAAGAATGAAAAATAAGGGAAGCTCCCCTTTCCTTTCTTTTACACCACTCTCCTGGCTCTTCTTGACCCTCTACTTCCCCTATTTTCCTCATCATCTATTTATCTCTTGCTCTTCCCTTCAGTTTTCACCACTCACTTTCCCTTCCGGAAGAAAGTGCGATGGCTGGACCGAAACTATGAAGGTTTCTGTTCGAGGCTACGAAACCCTAAAAAGAGAGAAAATAAGAGAACCTCCAAACACCCATACCCTTAACTACTATCCTCCCCTTACCACCCTACTATCCTTCACCGACTACCCTACTTTTACTCAAATTGATCGTTCTAATTTTTCATATTCTCTCATTAGTTTACCTCGTCCTAATGGTACGATTATCGATCCATCCGTCGTACTTTTTTCCGTAAGAGAAAGTGTGTGGAGAGGAAGTAGGATGGGAGCGGGGAAATCAAGATAAGTAGAGGAACGTAGGAGAGTCAAGGGGAATTATAGAAAGAGAAGTGAATTGTGGGGAGAGGAAGTAATGGAAATCCGGGGAAGTGAAGAAGAGTGTGGGAATGGGTAGGAATTGGATATAGGGTAGTAGGGGAGATTAAGACACTACGAGGTGAGGAAGAAGGAGGGCGTTAACCAGAGAAGGTCGAAGAATTAGGGTTGAAAAGTAGGAGAGAAGAAGCAGGGACGAGTGATTGGAGGGTAGAAAAGGTATTGGAAAGTAAGTGGGTAGAGGGGGAGTGAGGAGGGATGCATGGGAGAGGAAATGAGAATAGAGAAAGTAGGAAAAAGTAGGAGGAATACGACCAGTGTGATAGGGGAGAGAAAGGAGGGAAAGTCAAGATGTAAGATGAGGAGTAGGCAATTAGGGAACGTAAGATGTGAATGCCTTAATTAACTTCCTCATAGTCTGCGAAACCATTTCATGATTAACTATTTTACTTAGGTTTTTTACATTCCAGTGTATTTCACCACTTTTGTCGTTGGATTCTTTCTTTTTTAATTTTCGAGAATTCCGAAGTATAATTTCAATGTTGGATGGCCAAGAGGAGCTCAAATTTGGATATATTATGAATTCAGTTTCCAAAAATTAATTTTCATTTTTGAATATAATGAGGAATTGATGCACAGCTGATAGTGATCAGAACAGACTAATCAGATGGGAAAAATTGTCATAGCAGGATGATCAAGGAAGAAGAATTGAGCAAAAGTAGGGGAAGGTAGAGGAAGTGAAAGTAAGTGGAAAAACACAGGAGTGTTAGGAGCGGAAGTAAGGGAAATCCAGGAATGGAAGGAAGTAAATGAATGGCTAGGAACGGGACAAAAATAAAGTAGGGGTAAGTCAGAGAATAGAAGGTGAGGGAGGAGACAATCGTGAAAGTAGGAAAAGGTATGGAAAGTGGGAGCAGAGATGGAAAGTAGAGGATATGAGAGAATGGAGAGAAAGTATGGAGTGAGGGAGAGGGAATCATGGGACGTGGTGGGAGGGCAAATTGGGTCTGTGAGGGTAAGTGAGGAAAGGGGAGTTCCAACAGAAGTAAAGGTAGGGAAAGTGTGTGTAGCGTGAGTAGGGGAAGGTAGGGAGAATGTGATTAGGTCTATAGGGATGAAAGAGAAAAGTAAAGAGAGAAGGAGTAGGAAAGGAAGAGTGGAGCGCATAAGTATGAAAGTAAGTTTTTTTGTTTCCAAGAATTTTGCAGTTGAATTCGAATATTGGATATTAAAGAGGAGTTCGAGTTTAGATATATTCTGAATTTAATTTCTAGAAATCAATTTTTCTTTTTAGACCTAATGAAGAATTGGTCAACTAATTTGTAGTGGTTAAGTTAGACTATATAGTGGTGAAAAATTATCATACCAGGGCGATTAATCAGTCCTAACAAGACTCGTATTAGTATGGATTAAGCGGCAGAAGAAATAAACTGCTGTTGTCGATTCAGCTCGGGAAAGGAAAATGTTTGGAAAAAGTAATTGGGTCGTGGTTCTAAAGACTGAGTTTCGCTCAATTATTGGCAGACAATTCCAATTAAGGATCCAATTTTTCAAGAGAAGATAAAAATAAATATTGGAAACATCTCAGTCAGGAATTGCCTTTATTTGTCCCACTTCATCCAACAATTTTAGGGTGGCTCTAATCGAAGAAAAAAACTCCTTTTTTTCCGGCTCAAACAAATTTTCCAGGATTATTGAGATTGATTATACGGAGGAGAAGTGAGGGGAAAAAGGGCAAGATGGGGGAAGATGGCAGAAGGGGAAAGTAAAAGAATAGGAGGTGAAGGAGAAGAAGGGCGGGGAAAGAGGTGAAAAGATAGACAGTAGAGGTAGCGCCTAATTGTAAGGGAATGGAGGGAATGGTGGGGAAGCAGGAGTAGAAGGGTTGGGAAGCAGGGGAATTAATAGGAGGGAAAAAATGGTATGAGAGGTAAGTAGATAAGGGAAGGGAAGTGAAAGAGGATGGTAAGGGAAGTGATAGAAGTGAGGGAAGGGGAAGTGAAAGGATCAGAAATAGGAAAAGGTAGGGCATATAAGAAGAGGGTGGTAAGGGAGAAGAAATATGAGAAAATAAGTAGAAAAAGAAGTAGGGAAGTAGGGCAAGGGAGATAATAATAACCTAATTATCGGCCTGATAAGAATAGGTAGGGGGAGAGTGGGGAAGTGCGGGCAAGGGAAGTGAAAGTAGCGGTTGTAAGGGAAGGCAGGGAGACTAGGATGATGGTGATAGTAAAGAAGTGGTGGAGGGGTGGAATGGTAGTGCGGATGAGTAGTTCAAGGTAAGGGAGGCAAAGGTTCGTGAGGAAAGTAAGGGAAAATGAAGTTGACGGAATTTCTCGGAGAGTAAGTGAGGGATGGAGAGCAGGGTGGAAAAGTTGAAAGAGGGGAATTATAGTTTGAGAGGAGATGCAGGGGAAATTCGGGGAAACAGGAGAGGAATGGTATGTGAAGAGAAGATTTATACTACTGATTTAGCGTCTTTCTGGGCTGCGAAAATCTTTTTTGCAGGATTCTCAATTTATCAGTACAAAATTAAAATAGAATCTTACGCTAATACTGAAAAAGTCAATGAAATTAAGAACTTTCATCTTCTATCGAACAATGCGGGAAAATGTTTAATAAAGGTGAGTAAAATCCTCGGAGCTCAGATATCAGCTCAATTATGCGGAATAAAATTCCACCTATTCCCTCGCTGAAAATGTTAAAGAGGAAATAATCGAGAATTCTCAGCAATTGGCGAAAACTTTATGATTAACGAAACCTCATCCCTCGAGTAGATGACGGATGAAAGGGGTAGTTGCTTTTTAAACTAAAAGCTTTCCAAATTGCCAATTAAGGAAATCGTTCAGTTGAAGTCTTCGCCTACGTCATATCTAGCGGGTAAAAAGTTTTTGGTGGTAAATTTCTGGGAACCGGGGGTTGGGGAAAATAAAAATGCAAAAATAATAATAATTAAGTGACTGGGGACCGTTCAGCGTAACTAATGGCCACTTCGTCATGGTGGAAATCCACCTCTCGCCAGGGGAGCGCTCTACATATCATGAGAGTTTCATTAAATCGAGCGACTAACTGCTGCGTGACCGAGTTTTTAAATTCAGTTTGGCCAGGGATGCCTTACTACGTCCACCAACTCCATCATCCCCCAACCACCAAACCTCATTCACTCTCGACGAGACGAGAGATAGGGGCCGCGGAAAAAGCTGCCGGGACTCTATCTCCTATTTTTTTTTTCATGAGCACGTTCTTCAACAAGGAAAAAGATAATAATGACTGTACATTTTGGACACTGTAAACAAGCTGGGATTAATGAAAAATTGTGGTCAGGTTTTTATAGTGATAATATTCACAACTTTTCTCCAATGACAGTTGTTTTTGCAGGAGTGCAGGGAAAAAGTACAAAAGGAAGGTTGGAGTGCAGGAGAATATTGAAATGAAACGCAGAAGTGCAGGAAAGGAGTAAAAAATTAGTAAGAGTAGGTGCCGCACGCCTAAAAAGGAGGGTTTCGTAACCTTTCAAAAAATTGGATGAGCAGTTAAAATCTTCCCCTAACAAATTATTCCTTTTCGACTCCCGCGAATTTTCCCTACTCTCTACCTCCAAGATGGGTTCTCCCCTTTCCACTTTCCTACCCTACTATACCTCTTCTCACTCCGCTTTCACCACTTCTACCACAACTACATTCCTTTGCTTCCCCTACTACCCTCATCATCCCTCACCCTCCCTTACTTACTCACATTACTATACTACCCCTCCCTTCACTTATTTTCCTCCTCTTCTCTCTTCCCGTCATGTCATCTACCTTTCTTCCGTCATTTCCTCTCACCCCCTCTGCCTTATTTCCACTCACTTTCCACTACTTTCTCCTCCTTTACCTTCACTTATGATACTTTGTTTATTTTACTTTCTTTCCTCTTTTTTCCCCTCCTCTCATTTACCCACGTTTTCCTTACTTTTTCTTCACTCATTTTCTCCTCTTCCTCGTACTTCACTTCTCCTAATTTACTCTTGATTATTATACATTTCCTCTCGCGAAATAGTGTAAAAAAGAAGAAAAAAAGAAACGTAGGAGAAAAGAAAAGAAGAAACGGAAGAGGGCATGAGAAACCAAAAGAAGGAACGCTGAAGGAAAGTAACGAAAGAAAGCAGCTGTGCAGGTGAAAATTGAAGAAGAAAAGCAGGAGTAAAAAAAATGTCAGAGTAAAAGCAGAAATGCAGAAGAGAAGTAAAAAGGGAATGTAGGAATGCAAATGGAGAGTCGGAAAGAAACTTAGGAGAAAAGTGAAAAGAGAACGCAAAAATGCAGGAAGAGAGTCAAAAAGATTCGCAGAAATGCAGCAGGAGAATAGCAAAAAAAGGAACTCGGAAATGCAGACGAAAAGTAAAAAAGGATTGTACCAATGGAGGAAGAAAATAGAAAGAAAAGGAAGGAGTGCAGGAGAGAAGTGAAAAATAAATGCAGGGAGGAACAAGGGCAGTAAAAAAGGAATGCGAGAATGCAAGAGAAAAGTAAAAAACTAACGGAGGAATGTAAAAGTAAACTAAAGAAGGAACGTAGGAAGTCCAAAAAAAAAGTAAAAATGGAACGCAGGAAAAAAGTAACAAAGGATTTTAGAAGCGAAGTAGAAACGGAATGCATTCCCTCTTTACTTTTCTCCTACACTTCTTCCTTTCTTTTTTACCTTCCTCCTGCATTCGTACCTTCCTTTTTCACTTCAACCCGTATTCCTGCGTTCCTTCTTTATTTTCTCCTGCATTCCAGTATTCCCTTTTCACTTTTCTCATGCACTTCTTCTTGTCTTTTTTACTTCTCTTTAGCACTTCTTTCTTTTCTTTTCTTCCCTTCTGCGTAAAGTAAAAAGGACACAAAGGAGCGCAGGAGAAAAGTAAGAAGGTAATGTAGAAATGCAGAAAAAAGGGAAAACGACACGCAGAAATGTAGGAGGAGGGATAGAAAGGAACGTAGGAATGCAGAGGTAAAGTAAAAAAAGGCACAAATGCAGAAGAAAGGTAAAAAAACGATGGAGTGCAGGAGAAGAGTAAAAAGGGAATGCAGAAATGTCAGAGGAAAGTAAAAAAGGAACGCAGGTATGTAAGAAGAAAGTGAAAAGGAAACGTAGGGAAGCAGGGGAAAAGTAAAAAGGGAACGCAAGCGAAAATTAAGAAAGGAACACAGGAGTCCAGAAGGAAAGTAAAAAAATGCAGGATGAAAGTTGAAAAGGAACGTATGAATGCAAGAGAAAAGTGAAAAAGGACTGCAAGATTGCAGGAGGAAAGTGAAAAAGGAATACATGAATGCAGGAGTTCAGTAAAAAAGAAACGCAGGTGAAAAGTGAAAAAGAATTGCAGAAGTGCAGGAGGAAAGTAAAGAAAAGGAAAAGAAGGAAAGGATATAAGAAAAGAGCGAGAAAAAAATACGAACACTAAGCACAGAATGGGGCAACAAAAAAAATTGTTGAAAAGCCTAAAGGAGATGGGGTGGTTTATCCTTAACAGAAATGAAGAGTATGATAAGGAGAAGAAATATGGACACCCTAAAGGAGAAGAGGGAATGGTAATAGATTATGTGATAGTGGACGACGAGGTAAGAAAGCAGGACAAGAAACAAGAGGTAGGGCATTGTATAGATTCGAATCACTTTTAAATAATAGACATATTAGAAGAAGAAAATGGTGATCACAATAAGGATAAAAAGGATGTAAAGCTAAAAAGAGCAGAAGAAGGGAAATAGTCAATAAAAAGAAAACAAAATTAAAGAAAAGTCAAGAATATCAGAACGGGAGAGGGAAATGTGAACGATACAATGAAAATAATGATAGGAGATTTAAAAAGAGTATTCGGGGGCACACGCGAAGAAGAAGTTAGTGAAGATGGAGGTAGAAGTGGATGGGATGAGACATGTTACGAGGAGAAGGAAGTGTAAAAGGAGTTGAGAAAATGGAAAGAAGGCAATAGTAGTGGGCAAGATCATATGAGAAAAGATGGAAGTATACTGAGATGTGTGATCAATAAAAAGAGGAGGATAATAAAAGGTTTGATGGAGAGGTGGGGAAGGCTTGGACGGAAAAAGAGGTTTGAAAGGTATTCAACAGAGGGATAAAAGGAAGAAAAAAAGCAAACCAGGATATTAGGATAGTAGAATGGGATAAATATTTTATGGACTTACTAGGAGGGGAAGAGAAGAGTGACGCAAATGACGACTTTGGTAAGTTATATTTTACTGTTTCATCGCACATTATAGAAATAAAATTAAGGAAAGGAAGATAGTGCGACCAAATCAGACAGGGTGAATAAAACGAATAAAAATGGAGAAAAGAGAGAAATGATGATAAAGGAGATGAGAGAGGGTTTTATGAAGGGACGGAAATTTTCAGAGAGACAGAAAGCAGAGCTAAGGAGAAGAAATGAAGAGAAAAGGGTGAGGAGTGGCGATGGAGAAAAAAAAGATATATACACTGGCATGAGCAGACGTTAAACTACTAATGATAGATCATGAAGAAGGGATAATGGGCTTAAGTACAAGATGAAAGAAATGCCTCATTGGGAAAAAGTTGAATTCAAATGCAGAAAAGACAATGATGATGAGGTATAGAAGAGGAGGGACAGGAAAAAAGATTAGACTGGGAGATGGAAGGGAATGAAACTAGAAGGTTTAAAGGAGTTTAAATTTTTGTGGTAAAGCTTGCGAACAAATGGAGATCACATAGCTAATATAAGGGAAAGGATAAAAAACTACAGTAGTAATAAAACAGATATGGAGAATAGGAACAAAAGTAAAAAAAAGATTGGAGAAAGATAATGTGAAAATATGGAGTTGAGAAAAAAAAGAGCTTGAGAGGATAGGATGTAGAATAGGAACAAAAGTAAAGAAAAGATTGGAGAAAGATAATGTGAAGATATGAGGATAAGGTGAAAAAAGAGAGCTTGAGAGGAAAAGGGCATGAAAGTTTGAGGAAGAGGTATGTGAGAAAAAGGGAGGGGACTTAGCGAAGAAGTATTTTGAAGAAGTAGAAGGAAGGGACGTAAAAGCGATAGATTTGACAAGATCAGGAGAAGGAAGAATATACCATAGTTATAGGAGGAGGGACTGGAGTGAATTATGGAGAGTTAAGGAAAAAAGACAGGGCAAGATTATTAATAGATAGATGGGAGATGATTGAGTGATGAAAATATAGTACATGGTGTAATAAGATAAGAAAGGAGTACGAAATTTTTTAGAAAAGGGATGGTGATAAGAATGTATGAGAAGGTTATAGGAGAGGAATAGAAGATAAAGGATGCTAGAAAGGGAATATGGTAAAGGTTTTAGGGGAGGATGAATTGGATAAGGAGTAGTTTTGTGTGAAAATGCAAGGTGGAGGTAGAAAAAAAGTGAAAGAAAAAGGAAGTTATGTGATAGTATAAGTAGATTAAGATGCGGACGCTCTGGGTAAAAATTCAGATCTTTTTTTCCCTTACCTGGTTTATTTTGTTATTTCAGTCTTGCATATTAAACTAGAAATTATGTTCCTTGCATCGCTGTTCTCTCACGCTTTCGTAATCAAACAGGCAAGCGGAAACAGGAGACGTGGAACAGGGCTGTGATGCCAGTGTCAGGAATATCAGGCTGATTTTTGAAACTTGGCAGGGCTGAAGGCTCGCTCTTCCGAGTGACAGAAGTCGTCGAGCTGAGCCACGTCCTCTGAAATGAATCCTCTAGATTTGAATAACAAATCCTCGCATTATTGTATTGCAATTCTAGATTACAGATGGGTCACTCCTAAAATTCAGATTGTGCTATTTTCCCGGTCTACAAGAGCTTTTGGGATAATTTTGCACCAGATGGTCGACAACAGCTGTTGCTGTATCGTTCCCTAAAGCGCTAATCATGGCAATTAGTGAGATATTTAAATCAAGCGGAAAATTACTCTCAAAAAGAAAAAGAAATGTGAAATTACGAAAGGAAAAATAGAAGGAAAATTAAGGGATGAGGGGGAATGTGCGAAGGAGGGGAAATGAGGAGATAGGAATGATGGGAAATCAGGGGAGAGGAAGTTAAGGAGAATGGAGGGAGGGAAAGTAGAAAGATGAACTGGAAATAAAGGGAGTGGAAGTAGCGAATTAGGAAAAGGGAAGTGAATAAGGGGAAGAAGATGGGAAGGCGAAGAAGAAGGAAATAAGGGGATAGGAATTATGGGAAATTAGGGGAGAGGAAGTGAAGGAAAATGGAGGGAGGGGGAGTAGAAGAAGTAAGTGGAAATAAGGGAAGAGGAAGTCGGGGAATTAGGGAAGAGAAAGTAAAAGAAGACAAAGAAGAAGGAAAGACGAAGAAGAATAAGGAAATAAGGAGATAGAACTTATGGAAAGTCAGGGGAGAGGAAGTGAAGGAAAATGGAGGTAGGGGAAGTAGAAAAAGAAAGTGGAAATGAGAGAAGAGGAAGTAGGGGAAAATAGGGGATTAATTTAATGTAGGTTTTCATGAAAAGTGTTGAGTTTCCAATCTAAAAAGTTACAATTGCAAACAAAAAAGTTGAAGAACATTATAGTTGATATTTGAATCAAGAAAATATTTTTATTTTAAACAAAAAAATACGCGAATTTAACCAAAAAATATTCTTTTTTATTTAACAAAAGTTCTGAATTTGAGAGAAAATAAAAATTTCAACAATATTTGTTAACCCTCAAGACAAACAGACAAATTTTTAATAAAATATTTGAATTTGTAACCAAAGAGATGGATCTTTAAATAATCAAATTAGGTTTTAACAAAGTCTTTGAAATATTATTCAAGTAGTTAATTTTTTTTACAAAATAATTAAATTTTGAACCAAATATTTGAATTTTTTACTAACAAGATGAATGTTAAGAAGAAAAAAATTAATAACAAAGAAGTTGAACTTTCAACTAAGTAGTTAAAGTTTAGTCAAAAATATTAATTCTCAAAAAAATATAATATTTGATATTTCAAGGACAAAAAAAATTACTTTGAATCAAAAGCAGTCTAATTGAACCAAGAAATCCAAATTCTGAATCGAAAAGAATTCGCAACAAAATACGGAAATTGTCAAGGAAATAGTTGAATTTTTAACTGAAAAGTATTCATAAAATTTATTTTCAAATTACCATAAAACGAATTTTTAACAAAATATTCAAATGTTTACAAAAAAAATAATTTTTAACAAAGTAGTTCAACTTTGATGAAATTTTTTTTTGTGAAGGAATAATTTTTTAAACTAAAAATTTAACTATTTAATTTAGAATTCAATCATTTCGTGGAAAATTTGCTTATTCCCTCAAATTCATCTTTTTTGGTCGAAAATTGATCTGACGTGTTAAAAATTCATCCGTTTGGTTGAAAAATTCATCCCCTTGGTTGAAAATTTCATTTTTTTTCATGAAAGTTCATCTTTTTGTGTGTATTTTTTAATAAAAATTTAGGTTTTTCATTTTTGGTTCAAAATAGATTTTTTCCAGTTGAAAATACTACAGTTTGTTTCTAGTTGGAATGCCAACTATTTTTGGCTAGGGTTTAATTTAATTTTTTTTTTTTAGAAAATTTGACTATTCGGACAGAACATTTATCCTTTTGGATTGAAAATTTGTTATTTTATAAAATTCTAATGTCTTTTAAAAAAATATATTATTTGTTTGAAAATGTGATGGTTTTTGGTTAAAATTTTAACTTTTTGTTTGAAAATATGGCCAATATGTTGAAAATTTATCTTTGCAGGTTAATAATTGGATTATTTTGTTGAAAAATTCACTTTTTTCTTCCATTTCATCTTTTTTATCGGAAATTAGACTAAATTGTTAGAAATTCGTCCGTTTGGTTGAAAAATTCATCATTTCAGTTGAAAATTAATCTTCCTGGTTGAAAATTTCACTATTTTTTTTAAAATTTCTTCTTCAAATTAATTTCTCTTACTGTAACTTGAATTTTTCCAATTTCTTTTATAAAAAAATTATTATTTTAGTTCACAGTTAAGCTATTTCTTCAAAAATTCAGGTATTTTGTTTAGAATTTTTCTTTTTTGTTCCAAATTCAACTATTATGTTGAAAGTTTATTTATTCTGGGAAAATTCCTTTTTTTCTTCTTGGTCATCTTTTTTTTTAAATATTCGTCTATTTGGACCAAATTTCGTCTTGTTAAATTGATTTTTTTTAGGTTTTTGAAAATTCCACTGTCTTCTGAAAGGTTTAATTATTTTATTGAAAATTTAATGGTTTTTAGTTGAAGTTTCATCTTTTTCGTTTGTGAATTGAACGATTTAGTAAAAAATTAATTTTTGGTTGAAAATTCGTTCTTTTGGTTAAAAATTTAACTACTTTGTCAAAACTTCAATCACTATATTGAAAATTCATGTATTTTAATAAAAACTGATCTTTTTTTTTACCAAGAATTCAGATTTTTTGTTGAACTTTTATCTATATAAATTAATTTCTAAATAGAATATATAAACGTCTGTGAATATTAGTGGTTAGAAAAAATAAAAAGTTGCTTAAAAAAAATCAGGCAAAAGTGAGGGAATTTTGAAAATAAGGTTTCCCGACAACACTCTTTACACAATTAAATTTTCATATTGAGTATTATTTTTTTAATGGAAAAGAGTGAAAATAAAAATTCAAAATCAGATTTTAGCGCCACCGTGGACCGATTTCCTAACGAAAAAAGTAATAGTATCAACTTATTTGATTAAAAAAAATATAAAAAAGTTCAAAAATAAAAAAGTATCAATTTAGATTTCAGTTACACGAAATCTCTAATAATGCAACTATCTTCAGGTCGATACTTCAGTTAACCAAAAGAAAATGAATCTGTTATATTTGCGCTTTATCGCCCACTCATTTCCTCATTTCACCATGGCTTTTACAGTTACGAGGCTACAAATTAAATACGTGCCAGGCTGCACACAGAGCTCTAAAACTGGTACCAATTCCTGGTCCAGATATAAACCTCGTAACGCTGTCACTTTTAGTAAATTTTGTACTTTGAAATGTATGTTACTCGGAAACTGGCAGCAGTGAAAGGAATATTGTGTAGTTTCAAGGGAAGATTAAAGTCCATATTGCCGACAAAATTAAAAAAGAAAAACGGAAATCCAAATCGAAAAATACTTACTCTCCTACTACCCCTTCTCCTCCTACCTTCCCCTCTCCCCTTACTACCCCTTCCCAAACTCCATCCTTGGCCGCCCTTTTCCCAATTTCTTTCTCCTTCACTTCCCCTCTCTTCGCTTCTTCAGCTAACACTTATCGTCCCCTACTTCTCTTATCTAGCATTCACTGTCCCTTCCTTACTCACCCTCATTTCTAATAATTGTCCCTACTTACCCCAACATGCAATCACTTCCCTTACTTTCTCCACATAACTTCCTCAACTTCCTCTCATTTAGACCTACTTCTCCTACTCTTCTTCCACCATACATTCCAATCCCTATGTCCTCTACATTTCCCTACTTTGTTTTTTACTTCTTTTTCCGCCATCCCGTCCCCAACTCCTTCCTTCTTTACTTCTCCATCTCCTCGCTTCCCCAGGTAAAAGTTCTCTGCCCCCAACCTTTTTTTTCCAGCCCTTTCTGACCCTTACCTACTCACCCTCATTTCTGAACATTCTCCCCAGTTTCCCTCACTTACAATCACTTCTCCTACTTTCTATCTCAAACTATCCCTCACTAACACTCACTTCTCCTATTCTCCCTCCCCTTATTTGCTACTACTTCCCCTGAATAAGCTGCCTTCATTTCCTCTCACTTCCACTAATTCCCCTCTTCTCATAACCTCTCACTCACCCTACTTCCCCTACGATCATTTCCCCTCAGCCCCACCAAATTCCCTTCCCTAAGTTTCTCTAACGTACCTCCTTTCTCTCCCCCAATTTCCCTCATTCTCTCTCACATGTAATCTTGTAATTTCATGTTATATTGTGTAATCCTATGCAATCCGTACGTTTCATTCTCTCATCATTCCTTCCCTCAACGTTATCATTTGCCCTCATTTTTTCAAGTTCATCTCCCCCACTTCTTATGCTTCCCTTATCCTTGATTCCACTTATTTATTCTCTCATCCTCTTCCCCTGGTTTAGCTTCCCTCATTTCCCAACTCGTCCCTACACGACCTCTACTTCCCCAACCCTCATTGACCCCTACTTCTCCTATGCATTCACCTTTGGTGATCCTCACTTTTCTCACTCCACAACCACTTATTTCCGCAAACTCACCTTACTTCTCCTAACTTGATTCACCTACTTTCTCTTCTTCATTTTCTCTAATTCCCCTCCCTTATTTTACTACTCCTTTTCCTAAAATTTCCTTACATTTTTTCTATTTTCTATGCCCATATTTCCCTAATTGCCCTCCTATTATTCTTCTACTTTCCCTCCGATCATTTTGCTCACTTTCCCTCCTTACCCAACCCTTATTTCCGTACCCTTCCACTACTTCTCATCCCCTGATTTCTTATTGCTTTCCCCACTTCTTCTAATTCCTAACTCATAATTTCCCCTCAATACGCCTTCTTCACCTCCCTCATTTTCCACACCTCTTTTACTTCCCCCCCTTATTTTCTCTACTACTCTTTATACTCTACTCTTATTTCCCCTAACTTTTTCTACTTCAGATCCCTCCATCCCCTTTTTCTTCTCTTCCCCTAATTTCCTATAATGCCTATACCCTCATTTTTCCTTCTCTATTTTCCCCTAATTCCCCTTCACTAATTTTTCCTTACACTCCCACTCCCACTCCAAGTGATTAAATCCTCAATGTCCAATGAATATAAAACAAATTATTTTGCATTTGAAATCTTTTCCAATTTCCTTTTCAATGCAAAATCGTTTCAATCAGCATGAAAATATTGAGAAATCTGAGAGAATAGAACCCTTTTTCAGAAATCTACGAAGATGGTACTGTCTGATAGAAAGAAAAATTTATGGCAAGCTCATCTTTACCTCGGAAGGAGGGGAGATTGTGACTACTAAGAAATGGTCGGTTCACTGATCGCAAAACCAATCCGCGATCACAATTTTTTTCCCCGACTGCGCCGGAATTTCCGGTGCACGAACCATTTGAGATCCACGTTTCGCAGAGTCACACAAAGCGCTTCCCTCGAAAGTTACTTTGCGAGAATCGCGAATATGAAATTCTGCACCCGAGTCTTCGAGCCATGTGGAAGTAAGAGCAGATCAAAGGTGAAAACAAATTTCTCTAGTAAAAAAATCTCTGATAGGTTTTTCTTAAAAAATGAACGTTCCAATTGAGCTGTTCATTTAGTAGAAATCAATCTTTAGTATAGATTTAGAAGTAGTATAAATCAATCTTCAGTATGAAGGACCAATTATTATGAAGTAGTAAGTAGTATAGATAAAAGTTCAGTATAAAGTTGCCAGTAGTATAAATCAATTTTCAGTACGGAGTTCCAAGTAGTATAAGTCAATCTGTGGCATGGAATACCAGGCTGATTAAAGAAATCTTCAGCATGGAGCAGCAAGTAGTATAAATCAATATTTAGCATGGAGTACCAAGTAGTATAATTCAATTTTTAGCATGGACTACCAAGTAGTATAAATCAATCATCATTATAGTGCATCAAGTAGTATGAATCAATCTTCACTAAATACCATCAAGTAATATAATTCAATCTTCAGGATGGAGTACCTAGTACTACAAATGAATCTTCAGTACATTGTACCCAGTAGTTTGAATCAATCATCAGTATGGAATACCAATTAGCATAAATAAATCTTCAGCATAGATTTACAAGTAGTATATATCAATCTTTAGTGTGAAGGACCAACTAGTATGAAGTACTAAGTACTATAGATGAATCTTTAGTATAAGGTACCAAGTAGTATGAACAATTTACAGTACGGAGTACCAAGTAGTATACATCAATCTGTGGCACGAAGTACCGAGAAGCATAAATCAATCTTCAGTAACGAATAGCAAGTAGTATAAATCAATCTCCCGTATAGAGTTTGAAGTAGTACAAATCAATCTTCAGCATAAAGTACCAAATAGTTTGAAGAAGTCTTCAGTATGAAGGACCAATTATTTTAAATCAATTTCAGTATTGAGTGCCGGGTAGTATAAATCAATCTCCTGTATAGAATGAACTACCAAATAGTATAGATCAATCTTTAGGATGTAGTAACAACTAGCATGAATCATTTTTCAGTATATAGTTGCCAGTAGCTAATATCAAGTATCAATATAGAGTATTGAGTGATATAAATCAATCTTCAGTATAGAGCACCAAGTGAAATAAATCAATCTTCAGTATGGAATACCAATTAGTATTGATCAATTCTCAGCATGGATTTCTAAGTAGTATAAATCAATGTATAGTATGAAGTAACAATAAGTATCAAGTACTACGTAGTATAGATGAATCTCCCGTGTGGAGTACCAAGTAGTAAAAATCAATCTTCAGCATGGAGTACGAAGGAGTTGAAAGTAATATTCAGTTTGAAGGACCAATTAGTATGCAGTACTAAGCAGTACAGATGAATCTTCGGTATGAAGTATTAAGTGGTATGAAACAATCTTCAGTATAGAGGACCAAGTAGTATAAATCAACCTCCAGTATGGAATACCATTTAGTATGAATCAATCGTCAGCATAGATTTCCAAGTAGTATTAATCAATCTTCAATATAAAGTACCAAGTCGGTTGAAGAAATCTTCAGTATGAAAGACCAATTAGTAGAAATAAATTTTAGTATAAAGAACCAAGTAGTATGCATTAATCTTCAGTATGAAGAGCCAGTTTTATTCCATTTTAGTAGAGAGTACCAAGTAGTATGAATCAATCATCCGTGTAGAATAGCAAGTATTATGAAAAAAATTATGTCAAAAACATGATATTAGTTAGATTCGTGATGTTGTTAAAGCGATATTTGTTGTCTGAGTAATATAAGTTTATAAATAATATATGTCAATGTTTACCATCTACATATATTATTTATAAGCATTATGAATCAATATTCCGTGTAGATTAGCAAGTATAGTATGAATCAATCTTGAATACGGAATGCGAGGTAGTATGAATTAATCTGCAGTATGGAGTACCAAGTAGTATAAGTCAACCTTCAGTATAGAGTAGCAAGTACTATAAGTCAATCTTCGGTATGAAGTACAAAGTAGTATGAATCAATCTTCCGTAAAGAGGACCAGGTGGAATAAATGAATCTTTAGCATGAAGATTCAAGTAGTATGCATCGACCTCCAGTTTGAAAGACCAGTTTCATTCAATTTAAGTATAAAGTACCAAGTAGTATGAATCAATCTTCTGTTAAGAATAGGAAGTAGTATGCATTATTCTTGAGTATGGAGTGCCACGTAGTATCAAATCAATCTTCAGTATGAAGGACAAATTAGTATGAATCAATTTTCATTGAGGGTGCCAAGTAGTATGAATCAATCTTCAGTATAGTGTAGCAAATACTATAATACAATGTTCAGTATGAAGTACAAAGTAGTATGCATCAATCTTGTGTATGATGTGCTCAGTAGTATAAATCAATCTTTAGTATGGAGTACCAAG
>CAKNXH010059426.1:36299-46853 GCA_932178445.1 Andricus quercusramuli
GTATAGTATGAATCAATCTTGAATACGGTGTGCCAATTAGCATAAATAAATCTGCAGTATGAAGTAACAAGTAGTATAAATCAACCCTCAGTGTAGTGTAGCAAGTACTATAAGTCAATCTTCAGTATGAAGTACGAAGTAGTATGAATCAATCTTCCGCAGAGAGGACCAAGTGAAATAAATCAATCTTTAGCATGAAGTTTCAAGTAGTATGCATCAAACTCCAGCATGAAGGACCAGTTTGATTCAATTTTAGTATAGAGTACCAAGCAGTATGAATCAATATTCTTTTAAGAATAACAAGTAGTATGAATTAATTTTGAGTATGGTGTGCCAAGTAGTAGAAATCAATCTTCAGTATAGTGTAGCAAGGACTATAAGTCAATCTTCAGTATGGAATACAAATTAGTATGCATCAATGTTCAGTATGAAGGACCAGTTTGATTAAATTTCAGTGTAGAGTACCAAGTAGTATGAGTCAATCTTCTGTGTAGATTAGCAAGTAGTATGAATCAATCTTGAATACGGTGTGCCAAGTAGTATAAATCAATCTTCAGTATGGAATACCAAGTAGTATAAATCAATCTTCAGTGTAGAGTAGCAAGTACTATAAGTCAATCTCCAGTATGAAGTACGAAGTAGCATGAATCAATCTTCCGCAGAGAGGACCAAGTGAAATAAATCAATATTTAACATGAAGTTTCAAGAAGTATGCATCAACCTCCAGTATGAAGGACCAGTATGATTCAATTTTATTATAGATGCAAGCAGTATGAATCAATCTTCTGTTAAGAATAGCAAGTAGAATGAATTGATCTTGTGTATGGTTTGCCAAGTAGTATAAATCAACCTTCAGTATGAAGGACAAATTAGTATGAATCAATTTTCGTATAGGGTGCCAAGTAGTATAAATCAATCTTTAACATGAAATTTCAAGTAGTATGCATCAACCTCCAGTATAAATATGTGTTGATTATATTATATTATATATAATAAACCTCCAGAGTATTGCGGCAAGTACTATTAGTCAATCTTCAGTATGAAGTACAAAGTAGTAAGTATCAATCTTCAGTATGCAGGACTAGTTTGATTGAACCTTTAGTATGGAGGACATATTAGTATAAATCAATTTTCTAACAGAGTGCCAAGTAAAATAAATTATTGTTCAGTGTAGTGTAGTGCAATTACTATAAGTCAATCTCCAGTATGAAGTATGAATCAATCTTGAGTATGATGTTCCAAGTGGAATAAATCAATCTTCAGTATAGACTGCCAAGTAGTATAAATTAATCTTCAGTATGGAGTACCAAGTAGTATAAATCAATCTTCTGTAGAGAGGACCAAGTAGAATAGAAAACTCTTCAGCATGAAATTTCAAGCAGTATGCATCGATTTTCAGTATGAAGGACTAGTTTGATTCAATTTCAGTATAAGGTACCAAGTAGTATGAATCAATGTCGAGTATTGCGTGGAAAGTAGTATGAATCAATCTTCAGTATGGAGTACCAAGTAGTATAAATCAAGCTCCAGCATGAGGGACCAATTAGTATAAATTAATTTTCGTATAGAGTACCAAGTAGAATCAATCAATCTTTAGTATGGAGTACTAAGTAGTATAAATCAATCTTCCGTATGGACAACCAAGTGTGATAAATTAACCTTCAGTATGGACTATCAAGTGGTGCAAATTAATCTTCGGTATATAATACCAAGTATTATATATCAATAATCAGTATCGATTATCAGCTAGTATAAATCAATCTACAGTATGGAGCACCAAGTGGTATAAATAGATCTTAAATATAGAGTAACAAGTAGTATGAGTCAAATTTCAGTACATAGGCTGCAGTTCAATCTAAGTTAGCCTGAGGGGTTCGGTCTGAGTCTAAAAAAAAAACGCTTTCAAACCTGTTCAGTTCAACAGAAAAATAAGAATTTTTTTACAAGAGCGAAAAATTTTCAAGCTAAAAAGTCAAATGTTTCAGATAATTGGTTGAATTTTAGAGTGAAAAAGATAAATTTTCAACAAGAAAGTTCATTTTCAATCAAGTAGATGAATTTTCAAACATGTAGATGAATTTTAAAGTAAAAAATGGAATTTCTTTACCAAAATTAAAATTAAAGAAAATATTAGCTGAATCCTTAACCCGAAAGATGAATATTCAACGAACAAGTATTATTTTCCACTGAAAATTACATGAACATTTATCTTCAGTTTTCAATTTTCAAAAAGGTAGGGTATTTTTTAATTGAATAGTATGGAATAGTATCAGAAAGATAGTTTCAGCTAAACTGAACTTAACTAAAGTCTCAACTAAACTAATTTAAAATAGTTTTTCAACTGATTTTAATAATTCAAAGAAAAATTTTCATAATAGTTTTTTCAAAATAGTTTTTTCAAAATAGTTTCCTTTCAACAGTTTTCAGGTTTTAAAAACTAGTTAAAATAGTTTTAACAGAATGATCAAGTTTTCAACCAAAAAGATGCATTTAAAAAAAAATTTGCAACAAAATAATTGATTTTTCAACTAAAATAATGAATCTTGAACTCAAAAGAAAATAAATTTTTACAATTAGTCTAGCTTTAAACCAAGAAGTAGATTTTTCTATCAAAAAGGAGTAATTATTACCAAATAATTAAATTTTTGAATAAATAGTTTAATTTTTGATTGAAAAATACCGATTTTCAGCAGAAAATAGAACAATTACATTTTCAGATAGAAAAAGTAATTATGTACCAAAAAAAGCAAATTTTCAATCAAAGAGATGAATATTTCACAAAAAAAGAATTAATTTATAACAAAGTAGTTCAACTTTAAACTAAGTTGTCGAAATTTTGACCAAAAGAGATCACCTACCAAAATGATCAAATTTTAACCAAATAGAAGAATTTTTTACCAGACGAGATTAATTCCGACTCTTTTGCAATTCCTTCGACTGATGCAAAATCTTGAAATTCTTTTAACTCTCCATAAAACGTTTGGAAGCTTAAAAAATCAATAGAATAATTAAAATGCTTGGAAATTCTGTGAATTTTCTCAAAATCGAGCATCGAGTCGTGTTTTCAATATTGTCTTGAATCTAGTCTCGAATATTGTTTTAAATCTTGCGTCGCATCTCGCCTCGAATCTCGACTCAAAGCTTGTCTCGAATTTTGCCTTTAATCCTGTTTCGAATATTGTCTCGAATTCAGTTTTGAATCTTGTATAGAATCTTGTATCCAATCTCGCCAAAAATCTTGTCTCATCTCTACAGACCTTATGTTGAGAAGAAATTCCCTAAAAAAAAAGATGAATCTTGTCTTGAATCTAGTCTTGAATTTTATCTTGAATTCTGTATCTGAATAATTAAAATCTTTGAAAATTCTATCAAAATTCATCGGAATCGTGTTTCGTCTCCAATCTCAACTCGAGTTTCATTTCGAGCCTTGCCTCGAATCTCGCATCGGATCTCGCATCGATCCTGTATCTTTAAGTGAATTCTGAATATCGTCATAGAACTTGTCTCGAATCATGACTCGAATCTCGTTTTGAGTATTGTCTCGAATATTGTTTTGAATCTTTCTCCAAATATTGTCTCGAATCTTGTACCGAATCTCATCTGAAATCTCGACTCAAACCTAGCTTAATTGAAAAAAACTGCCTGAAGAAGAAGTCCTAAATCTTGTCTCCAATCTCGTCTCGAATGCTGCGTTACATAATTAAAATCCTTTGAAATTTGAAATTTTTTTTCAAAATCGAGTCTCGTTCTTAATCTCGACAGGATTTTCATCTTGAGCCCTGTTTTGAATCTCGCGTCGAATCTTGCATCGAGGAGTGTTATTTGAACTGAGTATCGAATCTTGTTTGCAACATCGTCTCGAATCTTGTCTTGAATCTCGTGCCAAATCTTGTCTCGAATATGCTCTTGAATATCGTCTCAAATGTCGGTTCCAATATTTTCTCAAATCTTGTCTTGTATGTTGACTCGAGCCTTGTCTTGAATCGAATAATTCCTTCAACCTAGTTTTGAATCTCGCTTAGGATCTTGTCTCTAATCTTGTCACGAATCTTGTCTCATTTATCCATAAACATTGCTATAAAGGAACTGCCTGAAAAAGAATGAGGATCTTGTCTCGAATCCTGTCAGTAACTAATCAAAAACCTAGAAAATTCTATAAAATCTCTTAAAATCGAGTCTCGTGGTCAATCTCCACTCGATTTTCGTTTCAAGCCCTGTCTTTACTCTCGCATCGAATCTATTCTCGAAACTCATCTCTAATCCTGTTTCCAGCCTCTTGTCGAATCTTGTCTTCGATTTCGTCTTGAATCTGGTCTCGAATATTGTTTCGAATCTTGTCTTGAGTCTCGTCTCAAATCTTGTTTCGAATCTCGCCTCCAATCTCCTCTCGAATCTCGGTTTCAATATTGTCTCGAATATCATTTTAGATATTTTCTTGAATCTTGTCTCAAACCTTCACTCAAACCTTGTTTTGAATCGAAAAATGCCTCGGACCTAGTTTTGAATCTCGTTTAGGATCTCGTCTCAAATCCTGCCACGAATCTTATCTTATTTATCCATACCAGTGCTATGAACGAACTGCCTGAAGAAGAAGATGAAGAAGGATCCTGTCTCGAATCTAGTCTCGAATCCTGTCACTAAATAATTGAAAATCTTGATAATTTTATAAAATCTCTTAAAAACGAGTCTCGTGGTCAATCTCCATTCGATTTTCGTTTCAAGCTCTGGCTTGAATCTCGGATCGAATTTCTTCTTGAATGCCGCCTTGAATTTTGTCTCGTATCTTGTTTCTAGCCTCGGGTCGAATCTTGTCTTCAATCTTGTCTCTAATCTGGTGTCGAATCTCGCCTGCAATCTCTTCTCGAATCTCGGTTTCAATATTGTCTCGAATCTTGTCTCGAATATCATTTTGAATATTTTCTTGAATCTTGTCTCAAACCTTCACTCAAACCTTATCTCAAATCGAATAATGCCTCCCACCTAGTTTTGAATCTCGTTTAGGATCTCGTCTCAAATCCTGCCACGAATCTTATCCTATTTATCCATACCTAGTGCTATGGATGAACTGCCAGAAGAAGAAGATGAAGAAGGATCTTGTCTCGAATCTAGTCTCGAATTCTGTCATTAGATAATTGAAAACCTTGATAATTCTGTAAAATCTCTTAAAAACAAGTCTCGTGGTCAATCTCCATTCGATTTTTGTTTCAAGCTCTGTCCTGAATCTCGGATCGAATTTCTTCTTGAATGACGCCTTGAATTTTTTCTCGTATCTTGTTTCTAGCCTCGAGTCGAATCTTGTCTTTAATCTCGTCTCTAATCTGGTCTAGAATATTGTCTTGAATCTTGTCTTGAGTCTCGTTTCGAATCTCGTCTCGAATCTAATTTACAATAGTGTCTCGAATCTTGTCACGAGTCCCATTTTGAATATTTTCTCTAGTCTTATCTTGGATATTGACTCAAACCTTGTCTCTGATAGAATAATGCCTCCAACCTAATTTGAAATCTCGTTTAGGATCTTGTTTCTGTTCTTGCGACGAATCTTGTCATATTTACACATACCTAATGCTATGCACGAACAGCCTGAAGAAGTGTCAAGCCCTGTCTTGAATCTCTCATCGAATCTTGTCTTGAATCCCGTCTTGAATCCCGTCTTGAATCTCGTCTCAAATCTTGTTTCTAGCTTCGTCTTGAATCTTGTCTTTAATCTCGTCTTGAATCTGGTCTCGAATATTGTCTTGAATCTTGTCTCAAGTCTCGTCTCGGATTCCGTTTCGAATCTCATCTCGAATCTCGTTTGAAATATTTTCTCGAATCCTGTCTCGAATACCGTTTTGTACATTTTCTCGAATCTTGCCTTGAACTTGGACTCAAAACTTGTCTCGAATCTCGTCTCGAATAGCATCTCAAATATTGTGACCAAAACTGAAAAGGTTTCTGTCGAAAGCTTGCAAGCCCTCAATTTTTCGGATGACGTTACTATCTTTTTAATACATTTTTGACGCACAACACGCACATTTTCATTCTGGTCGTTTGCTGAAGTTGGGAACGCGTTTTATATCCATTAGAATTTTATGTAGCAGTAAGGACGCTGGATGTAACTCCAAGCAGAGGACGATAAGGCACTGGATCATAAAAGAGATAGGAGGAATAAAGGGCCTGCGAAATTGAACCTCTGTGCTGAAAACGGTTCTTATGTGCATCATATGCCTCTTTTATGTTGGAAAAACTTTGCATCATCTCGAAATGATAGCCCGAGATTTTGTGCAACGGCTTTAAATTTTGTTAAATTTAATAATTTTAGGAATTTTCCTGCTTTAATTTTTTTTAATTCCTCTTTTTTACTTGTTTTCAAGAAACTTCCCCTTTTGGTCAGTTATCGCTTGAATGCGAACTAATTTTGTAGAACCCAATAAGAATTTCTAAATATTTTTGGATAAAAGTTATGCTTTTTGGTTGAAATTTCCACAATCATTTTTTTGGTTCTGAATTTATCTCGTTCTGTTACAAATTCTACTTTTCGGTTGAAAATTCAATTACTTTTTGTAAAAATTCTTCTTTCCTGGTAGAACACTAATCTTCCTTGTTAAAAATCATCTATTTAGTTGATAATTTAACTATTTTGTTGAATGTTGAACTCTTCTGGTGAAAATAATTTTTTTTTAAATATTGATCATTTTAGTTAATAATTTATTTCTCTGGTCGAAAAATGTTGTAGAAAATTCTTCTTTTTTTGTAGACTGGCACATTGTTTCCAAATTATTATTATTATTATTTTTTTTTGTTTTGAAAAACCATATTTCTCGGGTTGAAAATTCAATTATTGCATTTGAAATTTATTTCGTTCAAAAGTCATCTTTTTTTATTCGAAATTGATTTTTATTTTTTGAGGGGATCCTTCTAATCACTTCAAGTTTATCTAGAATGAAAAAAAAATCGTGGTTAGATGAGCGTGAAAATTGCAAAAAAGGATGAGGGAACCCGGCACTCATCTCGTCCTAGAACGTGACATTTTTTGCAGGAAGCTTTCGCGAAAAAACGATTTATCGTGTGTGAAAAAACGTCCGCTGACAATAAATCAATCTTCAAATCCGACGGATTCGTATCCCGTTATGCAAACGTACATATTTTTCAAAAGGTTCCAACACCTGGTCCCAAATTTAGTAAAAAATTGAATTTTCTATTTTTTTTCCATATAAAAATTATCAGTCACAAGCTAAAGCTGAAGACTACTTCTCCTTTCCTAGGCTGTCTTAAACTGACTTTTACTACTTGGTAGTATTTAAGGATGACAAAAGATGACTTGCACTACTTGATAACAAGCATGGCTGACTCTAAAGGAAATTTACTACTTGATACTCCTCGTTGTTGATGAAAATCGATTTATATTATTTGACAATCCTTACGGCTGACTTATAATGACTTAAACTACTTTGGAATCCGAATGTCTGACCTAAACTTCATGTTACTACTTGAACATAATTAATGTCGACTTGTTAGCAAAATACTTAATTTTTCAACCAGTTAGTAGAATTTTTCACCGAACTCCTTTCTCCTCCTTCTCCTCTTTCCCCTCCTCCTCTTCCTCCTTATTCTTCTTTTTGAAGAATTCCAAACAAAATTCTAAATTAAGTAACCTTGACTTAACTCAGTAGACTTTCAAAAAGTTAATTATGGAGATGGAATTCTTTTCCTCCTCCTCCCTCTCCTCATTCTTCTTCCTATTTTTTCTCATTTCCTTTCTTCTTCTTTCTTTTCGTTCTTCATATTCCTCCTTGTCCTTCTTTTTCTTCTTCTTCTCTTTCTTAGTCTTCTTTTTGAATGGCTTCAATCTTCTGCTCCTCATCTTCATCCTCCTCATTCTTCTTCATTCTGTTTCTTGATTCTGTTTCTTCATCTCCTGCTTCTCCTCTTGCTCCTCCTCGTCCACCTTATCCTCATTCTTCTTCTTTTTGAATGGCTCTAATCTAGATTTGAAACTAAATGACCTTTACTTGAATCAGTAGACTTTTGTGAAGTGAATTATGAAAATAGAACTCTTCTCCTCCTCTGCTGCTCCTCCTCCTTCTTTTCCTGCTCCTCTCCCTTCTTTTTATTCCTGCTCTTCCTCCTTCTCCTTATTCCACTCCGTCTTCTTTTTGAATGGCTTCAATCCAAGTTTCAAACTAAATAACCTTGACTTGAGTCAATAAACTTTCAAAAAGTTGCTCATAGAAATAGAATTCTTTCTCTCCTCATCTTCCTCCATCTTCCTCATCATCCTGCTGCTCCTCCTCTTGCGCCTCCTCGTCCTCCTTCTTCTTCATCTCTCCTCATCAACCTTCTTCTTTTTCTTTTCAGATGGCTCTAATTCTAATCACAAACTAAACAAGCTTGACATGAATCCGTAGAATTCCGAGTACACTGGAACTCCCATTCGTGCGACAGCTCGGTATGTGATGTCCCAGATAAAGGGTTCGCAAAGTAAACATTTCAGCGCCATGACTATCGGTATTTCCAACGTGGGGCAGCGCGGGCTCCACAATGATGCGCATGCGTCGCGTACGGTGCGATTATATGATTTGCTACTTTTGCAAGTTTGCATCTGATTGGTTGCTTTTCGCGCGCTATTTAAAATGATGAAAAAATACTTAATTTTTTTTATTATGAAGAATGGTTTTTTAATTTGTGAATTTATCCAGTGCACTAAAATAATTAATTCTACAGAAAATTAAAAATAATTAAATAATTTTACTCTACAAAAAATATACTTTGCTGGAGTGATATATTTATAAATTAAAGATATAAGAAATAAATTAAGTCCGTCTTTTATTCGTGGAATGGTGGTTTAATTATATTTTAGTGAACAAATGTGAAAGTGAACAATCCATTCCTTATAATAAACAAAGATGTTTTTATGTGTTTTAAATATGTAGCTGTTTGTGAACTTAAAAATATACATTCATTGAAAATGAAAATAAAGCTCTAAGTGTGTTATTGCAAATTAAGTTTTATAAATTATATTATTATAAATAATTATATGAATAAATATATTATATAATAATATTTAGATTATGTGAGAGTCTTAAGTACATTTTATTTCCTGAAATTTGAGAATTCGTTTTTTCCACTTAAATTCCACTTAAATCAGTAATCGGTCATGCAGGTATGGGAGTTCCAGTGTAGTTAGTCATGGAAATAAAATTCTTCTCCTCCTCCTCCCTCTCCGCATTCTTCTTTTTATTTGTTTCTTCTTCCTTTTTTTTTTTTTTTTTTTTTTTTTTTTTTTTTTTTATTTTTTATGTTTTTTTTTTTTTTTTTTTTATTTAAGCCTTTTGAAACCCATGAGGGCTTATTTCAGCTACACTTTGATTTTATACATTTCAATTACATAAGATTTAAAGTGAATACAATGCGATATTTACAATAGCTTAAATATTTAGTTCGCACGCATTAAGATACGAGAAAATACATTTACATGCGTTGATATCAGGTATAGCCACAATCGATTCCACATTTAGAGGAGGAAAATAACCAAGCTTACGTAGATTTTTAAGAAGCAAGTTTCTCTGTTTTTCATATAGAACACATTGCCAGAGAATGTGGTTTATATCCTGATCAGCTAAGTTACATCTGCATACAGAACTACTAACAATATTTAATCTGGCTAACGATGCAGCCAAATTATAATGATTGGCTCTGATGCGTGAAATACAGGTAATAAATTTACGACCTAGGTTTAAACTAGCAAACCAAGGGAATTTTTTGTCTTTAAAATAAGTTTCAAAGTAAATTTTACCGGTAATATTACCTTGATTAGTAAGAATAACATTGGTTTGTAATTTGCATTCGAGCTTATACTTTTCATACATGTCAGTAAAAGGACAACGGCTAACGCTTGCTTGATCAAAGTTTGTGGCATCTTTGGCCAACTGGTCCGCCATTTCATTACCTTGGATTCCCTTATGAGCAGGAATCCAATATAGCTTAAGCGTAGTATTATGAGGATTTTGGTTGTGAAAGTTTTTATATTTTTCCTTTATTTGAAGTATATACGGATTAACTCTTATATCAATTTTGACATTTTGTAAAGATAATAGAGCACTTAGGGAATCTGAAAAAATACATATGTTACGATTTCGATTTTGTAAGGCTACTGAGAGTGCTTCATTTAAAGCGATGCATTCTGCAGTGTAAACGGAAGAACATGGAGAGATTTTGTGATTTATAGCAACATGTGCTTGGGGAGAAAAGCAAGAAAATCCAACACCTGAGTTAGTTTTACTACCATCTGTGTACACAGCTACCGCATCGCTTTTTACAATAAGTTCGTCAATAATTTCACCAGGGTTGTATGCTATTTCTAGTAGTTTTCCGAGCGACGTGTCTACTGGAAGTATGGAGAACAGTGTTTCATAATCATAATAGTATAGATTGTATTTAGTTTCAGTAATTATCTTTTTTTCAGAGTCCAAGCACTCAGAGAGCGTGTTGGCAAGAATTTTTTTAGATTTTGTTATTATTTTTTTCTTATTGTTTATATTGCAATAGCTTTTGACGGAGTGTAGAGTTTGAGTC
>CAKNXH010059428.1:0-36919 GCA_932178445.1 Andricus quercusramuli
TGAAATATTCCAAATTTCCCTGGAATCTTCGAAATATTTGATTTTTTAAAAATCTTCAATATCTTTTTAAAACCTTTGAATCTTTCGAAATTTTTCGAAATTTCTGGATTTCCTTTTTAAAAAGTTGTTAAATCTTTGCAGAATCTTCGATATCTTTATGAAATATTCAAAATTTTCCTGAAATCTTCGAAATATTTGATTTTTTTTTAAATCTTCAATATCTTTTTAAAACCTTTGAATCTTTCGGACTTTTTTAAATCCTTTGAAAAATTGGTGAAATTTTTTGAATCTTTATGAAATCTCTAAAATTTTTGTTGAATATTCAAACTCATTCTGAAATCTTTGAAACCTTTGTGAAATCTATCCTCGAATTACAAAAACTTTTTCGAAATCTTCCAAATATTTTGAAAAATTTGTTGAACCTTTGCAAAACCTTTGATATCTTTATGAAATATTCAAAATTTTCCTGAAATCTTTGAAATTTTTTCGAAATGTTTTGAAATCTTTAAAATCTTTTGAATGGTTTGTGAAATCTGTGCAATTTTTTCGAAATTTTTCATTCCTTTTCAAAACCTTTGAATCTTTAGAGATAATTTGAAATCTTCGAAATCTTTTGACAAAATTTTTGAATCTTTTAAAATCTTTGAATCTTTTGAAATTTTTTGGAAATTCTTTGTAAAATTTGTGAAATCTTGAAAATCCTTCTGAAATTTTAAATACATTTTCAAAATCTTTGAAGTCTTTCGAAAATTTGTGAAATCTTTTCAATCTTTGTGAAATCTTTGAAATTTTTCTGAAATTTTCAATACTTGAAAGTTCATTATTTGTGGTTGAAAATTGATCATTTTTGGTTTAAAATATGATTGTTCGGTAAAATATTGAACTATTTGGTTAATAATGAACTTTTGTTTGTCGAAAATTCATATCTACAATTAGAAAATGCACCTTTTTTGACAAAAAAAAATCTTTTTTTATTGAGATTTCAAGTATTTTGGTAGAAATTTTAAATCATTGGTTTTCGCCACATTCATTTTCGTAGAAAAATTAACTTTTTGGTTGAAAAGGATTGTTCTTGATGGAATTTCATATTTTTGAGTTAAAAATTCAACTGTTCTGACAAAAATTCATTTTTCTGGAATAAGAGCGATGAGTGTATAATTAAAAATGAACTTCAATGTTTATCTAATCTAGTACTCTTTAGTTTAGTCTACATATGATAAAAATTCCTATTTTTTCAATCATGTCTCCTTTTACTGATTCTTCCACTTGAATTAAAAATTAACTCAATAGATGTAGAAAATTCAAACATTTGGTTAAAATTAAATTTTTTGTAAAAAATACAACTATTTTCCCAACTTTGGTTTTTTGAGTTGAACTTTCAACTATTTTGGTGGAAATTTTAACTATTTGGTTGAAAATGAACTTTCTTGATGAAATTTCGTATTTTTTAGTTAAAAATTCAACTATTCTGACAAAAAATCTTCTTCGTGGATTAAAAGCGAAAAATCGATTGATCCAATTTTTATTTTTCAAGGGGAGGATTTTTGAGACTCAATGGCAATGCAAACTGATTTAAAAGAGCCCAATAAGAAAATTGAACAGCTTAAGAACAGTTTGGAAGATTGAACAGTTTTTTTTCTTTTCTGACTGAAAAAATCTATTTCTTTTTGAAAATGCAAAAATTTGAATTATTATAAAATGTCTTTATACAAAAAGGGTGTCCGGTTTAGTGCCATAATCATTATTTGTGGGTTTTTCCCAGGTCCTTAATTGCTTTTACCTGTTTACAAGTTACACAGAAGGACACTTTTGCAGATGGCCATTTTAGGAATAGATTTAGATTTTAGAAGGACTCTCTTTAGAATTTAGAATTTAGAATTCAGAATTTAAGCAGGTGACAAAATCCGACAGGTCTACAAAATATTCTATCATATAGCTTATGAAGACTATACACTTGTCGCTATATGGGTAATTGTCAAATTTGAGGTAAACTTGAAGTCCCAGTAATATAACATTAACTTAGAAACTCTTTCTGATTTTTTTTTATTAAATAAACACTTATTATCATCCTCAACAAAAGGTCAGTTCTTTTTTTTATTTCTGTTCCTATTTACTTTCATTTAATATAAGAACACCTGGAGCGTCATTACCGTACGCCTTTTTTTCAGACAGTAATCTAAAAAATGGTCAACGTATCAAGTTTGTAAACTTTAGATGAACATAAATTTAATTTATGCACATTTTTAAGTCAAATAAATAATATTGCAAAGCCTTGAAGGCAGTCCCTCAATGTTTGCCATTTCAGACGTCATTACCGTACGTCTTTTCTTCTAGTAAAATATTGTAGTTACAGTTGAGTAATAAATACAGAAATATTAGACGTATTGTTCAATACAAGATTTGATAAAATTGAGATTAAAATATTAACTCTCATTTTTGTGAATCCGATATTAAAACTGTAAACTACATCTTGACAACAAAAACGTCATTCCCGTACGAGCGTTAAAAACCATTTTCGGGGTGAAAAACAAATTATTTCTTATAAACATCAAGAAAGCATTTTTAAACTTTTCTTTATTACAATTGGGCACCAAAAATTGAATCAAAATATTTTAGTGTTCGTATATTTAAAAATAACTTCAATTTTGATTTGAATTATGATTTAGTTTAGTCTACAAATGAAAAGAATTCTTATTTTTTAATCCTGGTCTTCACACATTTTCCCCTTTTCCCATCTTGTAAATTTTTTTCAAATAAACTTTTTTTGGAGAAAATTAACCTTTTTTTTAACAAAAATTGGTCTTTCTGAGTTATACAGTTGAAAATTTAATTTTCTTTCAGAAAATCATATTTTTAGCTTAAAATGTAACTCGTCGTACAAAAATGATCTTTCTGGCTTAAAAATTAAACTATTGTGATAAAAAGTTGAAATATTTGGTTGTAAATCGACTTTTTTGTTGAAAGTTCAGATTTTGGAAATGAAAATTCCACTGTATTGGAAAATTTTTGGCTTGAAAATTACACTTTTATGGATAAAGATTAAACAGCTTAACTATTTTGGTAGAAAATTATTTTTATTTGATTAAAAATAAACTTTTTTGGTGAAAATTCAACTGTTTTCCAGAATGAAAACGAATGTTCTGCAAAACAATTGAATTTTCACCAAAAAAGTTTATTTTTAATCAGATAAAAAAAATCTACGTTTTCGGTTGAAAGTTTAAATACTTTGCTAGAAAATTTTGTAGTCGAAAATTCATATTTTTAGGTATAAAACTCAACTTTTTCGTTTAAAATTCGTCTTTTAGGCTTGAAAATCTGCTGTTTGGTCAAAAATTATCTTTCATGCTAAAAATCAATATTTTTGAGTCGAAGATTCAACTACGTAGAATTTTTCTTTATTGCGTTGAAAGTCCAACTATATAAATGAAAGATTTCATCTTATCAGTTGAAAATAATCTTTTTTGCTAAAAATTCATATTTTTGAGCTGAAAATTCAGTTGTTCTAACGAAAATTCATCTTTTTTTGGTTGAAGATTCAACTACTTTGGTGAAAAATTTAATTATATTGTTTGAAATTAATTTTGTTTTTTTTTAATTCATATTTTCGGAATAAAAGTTCAACTTTTTTTGCTGAAAATTCATATTTTTTAGTTAAAAATTCAATTATTTTGACCAAAATTCATCTTGTCTTTTGTTTGAAATTTCAAATTTCTGGTACAAAATTTAAATATTTAGTTGAAAATTCAACTGTTTTGCACAAAATTCGTCTTTTGTATTAAGATTTCAATTTTTTTAAATTGAAAATTCAATTGTTTTGTAGAAAAAATTTATTTTACTAATTTGGAAATTCAGCTATTGTGGTAGAAAAATTTAACTCAAAACGTGGACATACAAAAGGCTTGTAGAGCTATAATCTTTATTGCGGGTTTTTCCCCGGGCCTTAATTGTTTCTACCTGTTAAGAGAAGGACACTTTTGCAGACGACCATTTAAACTTTACAGAGTAGATTTAGGACACTCTTCAGAACTTAGAATTTGAGGAGGTGGAAAAATCCAGCAGGTCTGGAAATTTTCTATAGATGTTCTATATATAATAAAAATCAATCGGTAATTTCCCAAAAATTTTAACTATCACTAATTTGCGATTTTTTTTTGATCGATTTTTATTTAACTGAAAACTTCAATTTGTAATTTGAGATTTGGAAGTTCGTTAATTGAAATCAAGTTTGGCTTCTTTTCTATGATTAGTATAAGTAACAGAATCGCTTCGAAAAAAAAAACAATGATTAAAATACTAGATTTGAAGGTATCAATTTGATCTGTATTATAATGATTCAGCAATTTTAAACTAAAACTAAAGCTCTGAACAAACAAAATATTCTTATCTAAACCCATTGACAAAAAAGGAACAATACTATGTGGTAACAAATGTTACATTTTTAATCATACCAACATGTCAAGACCTTCCATTTGTGCCATCTTCGAAGACAATCTAATTAAACCAAAAGCTTTCACCATAGTCTAAACTCTAAACAAATAAAATATTCTCATCTACACCCATTGACAACAAAACAACAATATTATGTGGTAACAAATTTGATATTTTAATTCATACCAACATGTCAAGTGCTTCAATTTGTGCCATCTTCGAAGACAATCGAATTAAACCAAAAGCTTCCAGCATAGTCTAAACTCTAAACAAACAAAATATTCTCATCTACACCCATTGATAACAAAACAATAATGCTATGTTGTAGAAAATTTTATATTTTCATTCATACCAACATGTCAAGACCTTTCATTTGTGCCATCTTCGAAGACTTCGAAGCATAGTATTCTAAAAACTCTAAACAGTCTAAACTCTAAAGAAACGAAATTTCCTCATTCATAACCATTGATAACAAAACAGCAATAATGTTCCGTAGCAAATTTTATATTTCAATTCACATCAACATATCAAGAACTCAAGCCCTTCAATTTGTACCACCCCCGAAAAAATCTGACCAAGCGAACAGCTTCCAGATTAATAGTCTGAAAACGGACTTTCCGAGGGACTTTCCTCTATTTTTCTTATCATTTGACAAATCATAACAGAAAAAGGACACACCAACGTAGCAAATTATATTTTCCTATAGACATGTAGATGCCAAAACCTTCAATTTGAGCCATCTTCGAAGACAATCGAACAAAAAGAATAGTTTCCAGGACAGTGGTCTTAATAACGATATTTCCTCATTCTTACCCATTGATAACAAATCAACAATACTATGTAATAGCAAATTTTATATTTTAATTCACATCAACATGTCAAGACCTTCAATTTGTGCCATTCCCGAAATGAATCGGACTATAATAACTGTGAATCATGCATCAACCCCATTTAAATTGCCAATCATACTGGGATTTCCCCAAAATCTTGTATTACGTGCTCATGCATATTTCTGGAGTTCTTAAAATGACTAGAATAGAAAGGATAGGAAATTCCCATCCCTATCTTGATTTGAGCCTTCAGGTAGGTAGGCCAATCTCCTCGAAATAGAGGAGCACATGTTGTGCAGTTGTGCACCCATGACCATGGGTATGGTGGTTTTTACAAGCGTACCGGACAACCTTGTTGAATATTGGTAGGTTTGAATTTAAACATTGATTCGTGCGTAAGCCCAAAGCCAAAGAGGCACTTTACTGGGAAACTTTTGGATTATGACAAGGCATTCGGCATATGGTTGAGCCACCGTTATAGCAGGTGAGTTTGAAACCATTCTATGAGAATATTTCCTGCTACCTGTTTACCCCCTGTAGTGTCAATAGACTGCTATTGTTTTCCTTCAAACCTTCCAACGATTGGCGGTATCGTACTGTTACTCATGTATATAGGGAGTTCTTTTTCCGGTTATTATCTACTTCTACTTCAACCTCTGGGAATATATAGGTAGAGCAATACACTTGTTATTATCATTCCACTCCAGGATCAATCATTTTTGTCAAGCTTTCTATACATTCAACGAAATGCAATATGAAACCAGTTTTCCAACGTACTTCTTTGGGGTTAATATTAAGATTCTAATTATGTTAGACAAATAATTTTCAATTAATATATATCATTCATTACATTTTGAATACAAGAAATGTTTTTAATAGGTTTCGACTCAAATAGGGGAACGGAAACAATTACCGAGGGGGAACCATTCGTCGAGAAAACAGTTGACTTCTAGCCTCAACATTAAATATGTTAGTTGGTGTTTCTTTATATAGGCTTTAGGGTCCGATAATAAAAAATGTGTTTTTGCTCAAAAGTAATTTTTTATTCAAGTCAATGAATAATGAACACAGTTTTTTGATTGGATCCTCAAGCCCATATAAAGAAACACCAACTAATTTAATGCCAGAGAATCAATAAAAATTTCCATTGTGAACTTAAATTTGTTTATTTTTCAGTAAAAGCCATTTAATGAGTCTCATTTAAGTCTTTGAATCATGGAAATTAAGTTGTACTTGCGAAAAAATTTGAGAATAACAACAATTTTATCTTCGACCTCGGAGAATAGGATGCGATAGCATTTATGAACCACTATTCAATTAAGATCTTCAATCAATTAAGATCTTTCCTTCAATTCTTTTTTGAGCTTTGGAAAATTCAAGGGATTTCATCAGATTTGCAATATTTCAGGGCATTTTAAATGATTTTGAGGAATTTGCATTAGATGTCAATAATTCAAAGGAACGAAGAATTTTAAAGATTTTAGGGTATTTTCAAAATTCCCAATGTATTTTTAAGAACTTTGAAAAGTTTAAAAAGAGTAGACATTGTTTAGGTGATTTAAAAATTTCGAAAAAAAATTCATGAATTGCAATTATTTGAAAAAAATTTGAACGGATTTTTAAAATTTGAGCATATTTAAAAATATTTCAAGATATTTCCAAGAGCTTCGAAAAGTTTCAAAGAAGTTACATTATTTTTGGGTATGTTCAAAGTTTCCAAAGAATTTTGATTTTATTAATTCAAAGCCATTCCAAAGATTTTTTAAATATTTTAGGGTATTTTTGAAAATTTCAGAGCCGCTGAAATTTATGTGGGTGTTTAAAAAGTTTCAAAGGAATTTTTGAGAGATTTTAAAAATTTGAAGCCCTTTCAAAAGATTTGCAAGATTTTTGGGTATTTTTTGAACATTTCATGGATTTTTCAAAATCTTCGAAAAGTTTTGAAGCAGCTGGAATATTTTTGACTATTTTTAAAGTTTCCAAAGAATTTTTAATAGATTGAAATAGTTCGAAGCTATTCATAGGTTTTTGAAGATTTTCATGTATTTTCGAAAATTCCAAGTAATTTTCAAGAGCTTCAAAAGTTTTCAAGAAATTGGTAAGGTTTTTCAAAAGATTGTTTCTAAACGGGTTTTTAAAAGGGTTTTTGGAAGAACTCTTCAAAATCCTGAAAAAGTTTTAAGCAGCTAAAATAATTTTAGCTATTTTATAAGTTGCTAATTAATTTTTGGTAGATTTAAAAAAATTGTCTAGAGTTCTAAAAAGTTTCAAGGTATTTCAAAAGAATTTACAAGGATTTGAAAGATTTGAATGTATGACGATTTTTTACGTATTTAAAAATTTTTCTTAAGTTTTGGAAGTTATGAGAAAATTTTATAGGAACTATAAGGTTCTAGGATATTTTTTAATTTCACGGTATTTTCCAATATTTATTTGATTGAAAACTAGTCTTTTTAATTGAGAATTAATTTTTTTAACCAAAAATTTAACTATTCTATTCTGTGTCGAAAATTTTTTAAAATTGAAAATTAATTTTTTAACTGAAAATTGAACTATTCCATTTTTTATCGAAAATTGATCTCTTGATTAAAGATTTATGCATTTTGTTAATAATTAATGCTTTTTGGTGGAAAATAATTCTTTCTGATTGATAATTCATTTATTTGATTGAAAATTATTCTTTTTAATTGAAGATTTTTTTTTCTTGAATATTAATCTATTTTGTTAAAAATTTGTCGTTTTTTGAATAGAAAATTCAACTAACGGGTTGAAAATTCAACTATTGGATTAAAAATTTGTAATGTTTATGTTGAAAATCCATTTTTTTAATCGAAAATTTATCAATTTGGTTGGAAATTTAACTTTTTTATTGAAAATTCCCTTTTTATCAGTTGAAAATTAATTATTTAAATTCAAAATACAATTCTTCCATTTTTTGTCCAAAATTTATCTTTTTGAGTAAGTTTCGATTTTCAAAAATAATTATTTAATTTCAAATAATGCAATGGAAATATCCAAGAATGATACATTTTTTGACATGAAAATAAAAATTTTTAACAAAATATGTAGATGAATTTTCTACCAAGGATTCATATCCTACCAAAATGATAAATTTTCAATTGAAATTATGAATCCTAATTAAAAAAATATAATTTTAAACAGTTGCATTTTTAACTAAAAAAGGCAACTTTTCAACAAAATAGTGGACTTTTCAATAAAAAACAGAATTATTTTCAAACAAAAGAAAACGTATTTTTAACCATATAAAGTTCAATTTTTATTCGAAAAAGATTTTTCAGTCATGAAAGAAACAAAACTAAAAAAGTTTCACCCAAATTATATTTTTTGGGGATAAATAATTTTGAAAACAAAGCACAATTTTCTAATAAATATTTCTTCTTTAAGTTAATTTGTTCATCCGTGTTTGAGGTTGTGTGAATATAAAATTTTCCAAAGATTATTGAGAGAATTAAAAAAAAAATTTGAAGTTTTCAAATGTATCGGAAAAGTATGATATTCTTATTTTTCAGGATTTTGAAAAACTTTGAGAAAAAATTGAGTCAGTTTAAAAAATATTTAGGGCTTTCAAAAGTTTAGAAGATATATTTTGAACTAATTGAAACAATGTATTCTGGAAAGTTTGAAAAAATCTTTCGGAATTAACAAATATCCCATAAATCTTCTACATATTTTCTACATGTATAGCAATCTTTTAAAATCTTTTAATACCTCTTTAAATTTTTTCTGAAAATTAAATTCGCAGAACAAAAAGTCTTAAAAAATTTTTGCAGGAATTCCAAGAAATGTTTTTTATTTTTTTGAAGCCTTTCAAACTTCCTGAAAATCTTCGAAATTTTTTTCGAAATCTTCAAAAACTTAAATTTTTTTTTTAATTTTTTGAAAATTTTCTCAAATTTCAAATTATTTTTGAACTGTCTTCACACTTTTAAATTTTCTAAATGTATTTTCAAATGATTCGAATTTCTTCACATTTTCTCTTAAAATTCTGAAAAATAAAATTCCCTCATAATCTCCCAGATTCTGTTATGGCAATTTTTGAAATATATTGTATTCTTTTTGAATCTTTTTAAATATTCTCTTGAAATGTATCATCGCTTCAAAATTTTCAAAATTTTTAAATTAAATAATTTGAAATGTTTTGACATCTTTTTCAATTTTTTCTCAGAATATATTTTTAAAAAATCAGTTTAAATTTTCCCAGGAATTTTAAGAAATATTTTCATTCTCTTGAAATATTTTTAAAGCGATAAAAAGCTTCTTTTTTTAAATTTCAAAAATCTGCGCATTAAATTTTTTATATAAAAGTGCTGGACAACTTTGTCTTTCAAAACTTTCAACCTTTCTAAACATCTTTTCAACTTCTTCGAATTCTTCCAAAATTTGTCTTGAAATTCTGAAAAATTAGAAAGATTGCCTCCAAATCTTCCGGATTCTATTTTGACAATTTTAGAAATCTTTTGAAATGTTGAAGATTTTTAATAATATGATTTAAAAGTTTTTTTTTTTTATAGAGAATCAGTGTAAATCATCCCATGAATTATGAGAAATATTTGTTATTGTGAAACCTTTTGAAACTTTTTTCTAATTTTTTATAAAATCTTTTAATTTTGCAAATCGAAAAATTTTCCTTGAAAATCTTTTACATTCTTTTTCGAAACTTTAGAAAATAATTTAAAATCATTTGAACTCTTTGTAAATTTTCTCTAAAAATTAAAAAAAAAATCAGTTCAAGCCTTTCCAGATATTCTAGGAAAGTTTTTTTTTTTATTTTCTTGAAGCCTTTAAACTTATTAGGAAGCTTCTACTTTTTTTATAAATCTTCAAAAATTTACATTTTGTTAAAAATTTAAAAAATATTCTCAAATTATTTTTTCAACTATTTCCAAAACTTTGACACCTTCCGAATATCTTTTAAAATTATTCGAATTTTTCCCAACATTTTCTGAGAATTGTGAAAAATTAAAAAAATTGCTTCAAAATTGTCCAAAATCTGTTATGAAGATTTTAGAAATCTTTTGTAATCTTTTAAAATCTATTGTCATCTTTTGAAATGCTTCTAAATGTTCTCACAGATTTACTTTTTCAAAATAAAAAATCAGTCGAAATTTTCCCATAAATTCTAAACAAAATGTTTTTATGATAGTGAATCCTTTCAAAATCCTCAAGAAGCTTCACGTTTTTTCTCCAAATATTCAAAAATGTACATTTTTCAAAACTTTTGAAATATTTTCAACTTTCAAATTAATTTTAAATATTGTAAAAATTCCAAAATGTCTTAAACTTATTCGCATTTTTTATACATCTTTGGCAATTTTCTCTTGAATATTATTTCAAAAAAAAAAAAAGATAATTTAAGATTTTCCCATGAATTTATGGAAATTTTTTTATTATCTTGGAACCTTTTAAAATTCTTAAAAAGCTTCTTCGTTTTTGAAATCTTGAAAAAAAATTGATTATAATTATTGAATATACATTATTTAGATAACCTTACCTTTTTTATAATCTTGAAGTTTGCAGACTCTTTTTTCTAATGGCAAAAAAAATTAAAGCTTTATCCAATCACGAACATGGGTTTCCCGACAACAATAGTTTAGAATTGTTTCGAGTAATTTCGAGATGGTTCGAGAATTCATCGAAAATGAGGCCATGAACTTTTCAATAATTGGATAGTGCTTAAAGAATGTTTTGAAATCAGAAATTATTAGAAAAGTGTGATTTTTTTATTATTTCAATTCCAGTTCTTTGATTTCTCAATCTACAGACCACACTGACTGCAGAGTTACAATTGGGGCTATTAAGAAAGTTTGGACATTGATGAGGAAGCCTAAATTGGCTTCGAAACATGTTGGTCCCCAGTATCATAAAAAAGACAAAGAAGGAATGAGGAAAGAGTGAGAAGTTGGTTTTGGTTGACTTTGATTTAAGATATTTGGTTTCTTAGTGTACAGACTACAGACAGAGTTACAATTGGGAATATTAAGAAAGTTTGAACATTGCTAAGAAGAACTTTCTTTTTTCAGGAAATATTGTTGTTTGAATACATACATATAGTACTTTGGGTTGATAATGTAAGAGAACACAAGTTTTCTCTTGCGTCTCTTTCTTCTCCCTTCACGGATATAAACAAATGACGCCCACGCCTGGCGCCACCAAACCGGGGTCGAGATCGTGTGGACGATCAGCAACCTTCCGCGAAATCCCACCGTTAGTCGTTACTTGCTTTTCTTGATCACCATCAAAATTTATATCTCACTGAGATTGTATGAAGTATAAATAAATATAAAGACACTAAATCCCAACCAAAAGGGTGTCAAACCGTTGCATTTGCAGTTTACAGTCAGCACAACGGAGAAAAACATAGTTGACAACGAGATAACTATATAGTACTACACATTGAAAATTATAACTACATTCACATCTTAGAAGTAGATGTTAACTCCTTCTCCTCCTCCTCCTCCTCCTCCTCTCATTTTATCTCCTCTTCTATCTTTTTATTCAACTCCTCATCGTCCTCAACTTTCTCCTGCCATCTATCTTCTAATCCTCCTTCTACTGACCTATCTCCTTATATATCTGCCAATCATCATCCTCCTCCTCTTATTTTATCTCTTTATCTATCTTTTCATACACCTCCTCATTGTCCTCACCTATCTTCTCTATCTTCTGGTTCTCCTCATACTGACCTATCTCCTTATCTATCTACCGATTCTACTCCTCCTTCTTCTCCTCTTCCTTCTCTCATTTTATCTCCACCTCTTTCTTTTCATTCAACCAACTAACAGAAAAAGGACACTTTGACATAGAAAAATTGATTTTTTAAATATGCATTTGCATTTACATATGAAAACCTTCAATTTAAGGCATCTTCGAAGACAATCGATCTGAAAGAAATGCTTCCAGTATTGTGGTCTAAACAACGAAATTTCCTCATATATCATCAACAGACACCAAAACAACAATACAATGGTATATCAAATTCAATTTTTTAATTCAAATAAACATGCAAAGATCTTCAATATGAGCTATCACCGAAAAAATCTGACTAAGAGAACAGCTTCCAGATTAGTGGTCTGGAAACGAACTTTCCTCTATTTGACTTATTTTTTGACAAATCATAATAGAAAAATGACACTACAGAGTAGAAAATTTTGTTTTTTATACGCATTTATATGCTAAAACCTTCCATTTGAGCCATCTTCGAAGACAATCTAACTAAAAGAATAGTTTCCAGCACAGTGGTATCAATCACGAAATTTCCTCATTTTGACCCATTGACAACAAAATAACAATACTATATGACACAGCAAATTTTATGTCTCAATTCACATTAATCTGTCCATTCAATTTGTACCATTCTCGCAAAAATCTGACTAAAAGAACAGCTTCCAGATTAGTGGTCTGAAAACAAACTTTGTTCTATTTTTCTTATTTGTTGACAAACCATAACAGAAAAATGACACTACAACGTAACAAATTTTGTTTTTTATACGCATGTATATGTCGAAACCTTCAATTTGAGCCATCTTCGAAGACAATCAAACTGAGAGAATAGTTTTCAGCACAGTGGTCTTAGTAACGAGATTTCCTCATTTTGACCAATTGGCAACAAAATAGCAATACCATTACATAGAAAATTTTATATTTCAATTCACATCAATCTGTCCATTCAATTCGTACCATTCTCGCAAAAATCTGACTAGAAGAACGGCTTCCACATTAGTGGTCTAAAAAGGAACTTTTCGCTATTCTTCTTATTTTTTGACAAATCATAACAGAAAAAGGAGACTATAAAGTAGCAAATTTTGTTCTTTATACACATGTATATGCCAAAACCTTCAATTTGAGCCATATTCGAAGACAATCTAACTAAAAGAATAGTTTCCAGCACAGTGGTATCAATCACGAAATTTCCTCATTTTGACGCATTGGCAACAAAATAGCAATACTATGGCATAGAAAATTTTATATTTCAATCCACATCAATCTGTCCATTCAATTTGTACTATTCTCGCAAAAATCTGACTAGAAGAACAGCTTCCACGTTAGTGGTCTAAAAACGAACTTTTCTCTGTTCTTCTTATTTTTTGCCAAATCATAACAGAAAAAGAACACTTAAAATAGAAAATTTTATTTTTCGATACGCATATACATGTCAAAACCTTCAATTTGAACCATCTGTGAAGACAATCAAACTAAATTAAAAGCTTCCAGCATTGTGACCTATAAAAAACAAAATTTCCTCATATAGACCCATTTTCAACAAAATAACAAAACTATGGCGTTTATATTTTAATTCACATCAATATGCCAATTCAATTTGTACCATTTTTGAAAAAAATCTGACTAGAAGAACAGCTTCCACATTAATGGTCTAAAAACGAACTTTCCACTATTTGTCTTATTTTTTGACAAATCATAGAAGAAAAAGAACATTTTTAAACAGAAAATTCTATTTTTTATATGAATATACATGTAAAAACCGTCAATTTGAACCATCTTTGAAGACAATCAAACTAAACGAAAAGCTTTCAGCATACAGTGGCCTAAACAACAAAATTTCCTCATTTTGACCCATTGACAACAAAATAACAATACTATGACATAGAAAATTTCATGTGTTAATTCATTTCAATATGTCGATTCAATTTGTACCATTTTTGAAGAAAATCTGACCGAGGAACAGCTTCGACATTTGGTGGTCTAAAACGAAGTTTCCTCTATTTGTCTCAATTTTTGACAAATCATAACAGAAAATATGGACACTTTGACATAGCAAATTTTATTCTATATGCATCTACATGCCAGAACCGTCAATTTAGGCCATTTTTGAAGACAACCGATTTAAAAGAAATGCTTTCAGTATAGTGGTACAAATAACCAAATTTCCTCATTTTTCATCAATGGAAAACAGAAAAATAATACAATGGAGATCTTCAATATGAGCTATCCCCGCAAAAATTGGATTAAAAGAAAAACGAGCAGGCATAGAGATCTAAAAACAAACTTTCCTCTATTTTTCAAATATTTTGACAAATCATGATAGAAAATTAACACTTTCAAATAGGAAATCAAATATTTTAATACGCATAAAACCTTTAATTTGAACCATCTTTAAAGACAATCAAACTAAACGAAAAGTTTTTAGCACATAATGGCCTAAACAACAAAATTTCCTCATATTCACCTATTGGCAACCAAATAACAATACTATAACAAATACAATTTTATATTTTAATTCACATCAATATGCAAATTCAATTTGTACCATTTAAAAAAAAAATCTGACTAAGAGAACAGCTTCCAGATGAGTGGTCTAAGAAACCAGCTTTCTTCTATTGTTATTATTTTTTAACAAATCATAACAGAAAGAAGACACTTCAAAGTAAGAAATGTTTTTTTTTATACGCATATACAGGACAAAACCTTCAATTTGAGCCATCTTTGAAGACAATCGAACAAATAGAATAGATTCCAGCACAGTGGTCTTTAACAACGGAAGTTCCTCATTTTTTACTTATTGATAACACACTAAATCTTAAGGTATCAATTCGCTATGCAATAGAAGAGTCCAAAAATTTAATAGCCTTTCTTTTCTTTCTATAGATGCATATTTTCGTATATAAATTGAATTGAGCTGTAGGACTTTTGATACTTTAAGATTTATTCTCTTAATTGAGAAGTAATCGTTCCATCAGTGATGCATTTCAATACTTTGGAAAGGAAACCGCAGTAAAATACATTTAAGGTAATTTGGAATTAATTGGGGCTTGGCTATAAACTGCATCTGCACTGGACTCTAAATATATAAAATTACCAGGAAAAAGGGTATGTAATAAGGAAGTGTGGACGATTGTGTTGGACGATTCACAGGTGACGCCGTGCCGGTTCAAAGCGTTTGAAGCAAAAGCAGGTGAACCCGTTTCAACTTTCAAGTATGGGAAACCTGTCGATCCTATGCTAATATATGAGCACAATATTTTGCCTCCCTGTTTGCTTATTAGGTCAAATTTGGGAGACGCTTATGTTCCGGTTGCATTCAAAAAGCTACACTCAGAAAAAAATGTTCGAACCAAAGAAACTGCTTTCTTGAAAATACATGAAGGTTCAGTTGAATTAAACAAATTTTGTTTTGCTTGGCAAAATATTTGATTCACTAAACTAATTTTTATGGTTCGATTGACCAAATACTTCGTCTAGCAAAAGATTTTGTAAAAACTAATAAAAAGAATTTGATTGGGTCAACGAAATATTTTGTTTTGCACATAATAACCATATTCTATGGTTGCACCAAAGAAATGTTGTTGATTCAATGAAAAAATTAATTTTCAACAAATTAGTTCCACTTTCAACCACGTATCTAATGGAATTTTTAATACAGAAAAATTGAATCTCAACCAAATGAGATAATATCACAACCAAAAGTATGATAGTTCATTTTTCAGTTGATAGATGAATTGTTAAGTTAAAAAAAAATTTTCCAAAATAGAATTTTTTTTTACAGTATAGTTACATACTAAACGAAAGAAATGAGTTTCTGAACAAAATAATGAATCTTAAACCATAAAATGGATTTTTAACAAAGAAGTTTGAATTTCAACCAAATAGTTAAATTTGTAACGAAAAAAGATTTTAAATTCAAATAAAAAACAGTTGAATTCAACAAAAAAAAAATACATTTTCATCAAAACAGTTTTATTCTCAATCAATGCGAGTTAATTTTTAAACATGATTGAACTTGCATTTTTAATCAAAAAGAGAAACTTTGTAACAAAATAAATAAATTTAAAACCAAAAAGACAAATATTAAACAAAAGAGTTGAATTTTCTACTAAAATAGTTCAATTCTCAAAAAAGAAGAAGAATTTTTTAGCAAATAGTTTAACTTACATTTTTAGCATTTTTAGTTCAGGAAATGAATTTACAACTAAAGTGATAAATCTTCAACAGAAAATTGAAAAAAAAAAAATCTTAAAATAGTCAAATTTTCAAACCAAGGAAGAGAATTTTCAACAAAAAAAGTTGCATTTTCAAACAAAGAAAGATTTTTCAGTCAAGGAATAAGAAAATATATATTATTCGTTAAAGAAGTATACACTGTGAGAAAAATTTGTGGTAAACTTCCCATACATGTATTGGAAGTAATTAACCCATACAAGGATGGAAATTTTCCCATACCTCAGTACCATACTTCCCATACTTGTATGGAAGTTTTACCATAAAGTATGGAAAATCTTCCAACAACCACCGGAAAATTTCTATACTGGTATGGGATATTCAAAAGTATGGAAAAAATTCCATAGTTTTGTATGGGAAATCTACGATTATTTCTTAAAATTTTTAATAAAATAGATTGATTTACTACCAGAATAGATGAATTTTCAACCAGTAAATATGGATTTCTGACAAAAAAAGTTATCTGTTAACCAAAAAGTGGAATTTTTCACGAAAATAGGGAAATCTTTAACCGAAAAAGACGAATTTTCAACAAAATAAGTACATTCCTAACGAAAAAGATGAACTTTCAAATAAAAGTATGTATTTTCAAAGAAAAAGCTGATTTTCTATCAAGAAGACTAATTTTCTACCTAAAGGACGAATTTTCAACTTAAATGATGAATTCCTATCAAAAAAATTAAGTTTTAACAAAAATTGTTCAACGTTTAACCAATTTTCAATGAAATAGTTTAATTTTCTACCGAAATAATTGAATTTTTGTGCCAAAAGGACAAAGTTTCTACAGAAAATTTGAATTTTCAATAGAAAAGTAGATTTTTAACGAAATAGATGAATTTTTAAACAGAAAGGATAACTTTTTAACAAAAATTTTTCAACTAAACTTTTGAATTTTCGACCAAAACGAAGGAACTTTTAACGAAGTAGTTGAATTTCCGACCAAAAAGATCAATTTTCTACCAGTGAGTATTACTTTTTATCAAGAAGAACAATTTTTTACAGGAGAAGGCGATTTGTCAACAAAATCCGTGAATTTTCAACCAAATAGTTGAATTCCCAACTAAATAGTTCAATTTCTACCAAAATTGTTGAAGTTTTAATAAAAAAGGATGACTTTTCAACCAAAATTGTTTCAACTAAAATTTTGAAGCTTCAGCCAATACGAATGAATTGTCAAAGAAGTATTCAAATCAAAAAATAATAATAATAATTTCCTACCAAGAAGAAGATTTATTTTTTATACAAAGAAACGATTCATCAACAAAATATAAGAATTTTCCACCAAATAGTTAGATTTTCTGCCGAATTGTTTAATTTTCTCCTCAACAAAATTGTTTCAATAGAAATTTTGAAGCCTCAGGCAACACGAATGAATTGTGAAAGAAGTATTTAAGTTTTCAAACAAACAAAAAATCGTTGATTTTTCTATCAAATTGATTCATTTTGAAGCCAAAAAGACGAATTATCAACAAAATACAAAATTTGTCTACAAAATATTTTAATTTTCAACCAAATAGTTAGATTTTCTGCCAAATTGTTTAATTTTCTAGCAAAATAGTTAATTTTTCACCAAGATTGTTAAAGTTTCAATCAAAGAGGATGACTTTTTAACAAAATTGTTTTAACTAAAATTTTGAAGCCTCAGCCAACACGAATGAATTGTGAAAGAAGTATTTAAATTTTCAAAATAAAAAAAATGATAATTTTCAACCAATGATGTTAAGTTTATATTAGGAAGATTCATTTTTTAGGCCAAACAAATGATTTGTCAACAGAATGAATGAATTTTTAACTAAATCGTTGAATTATCTACCAACTTTTTTCATTTCCAGACAAAATGTCAAATTATCAACAAGATACAAGAATTTTCAAAAAAATATTGAAATTCTCAACCAAATAGTTGAATTTTCTACCAAAATTGTTGCATTCGTAATAAAAAAGGATGGCTTTTCAACAAAATTGTTTCAACTAAAATTTTGAAGCCTTAGCCAAAACGTGTAAATTTGAAAGAAGTAATTAAATTTTCACAGAAGAAAAAAAAAAAAAAATTGCAACCAATAATGTTAAGTTTTTATTAAGAAGATTCATTTTTGAGCCCAACAAATAATTTATCAACAATATAAATAAATTTCAAACCAAATCATTGAATTGAGTTGAATTTTCTACAAAAATCAGTTAAATTTTCAACAAAAACAAAAAAATTTTCATCTAAACACTTGAATTCTCTATCAAATTTCTAAATTGTTGAATTTTTAAACAAAAATATGAACTTTCTATAAAACAGTAGAATTTTAAATAAAAAAGGCTATTTTCAAGTTTTAATAAAAAATAATGACTTTTCAACAAAATTGTTTCAACTAAAGTTTTGAAGCTTCAGCCAATACGAATGAATTGTGAAAGAAGTATTTGAATTTAAAAAAAAATCATAATTTTCAACCAATAAGAAGAAGAAGAAAAATTTGGCTTAAGCAAAAAAAAGTTTCTATTGAAAAGATTCATTTTTCAAGCCAAACAAATGATGTGTCAACAAAATGAATGAATATTTAACCAAATCGTTGAATTATCCACCAAATTCTTTCATTTTTAATAAAAAAGGATGAATTTTCAGCAAAATTGTTTCAACTAAAATTTAGAAGCGTCAGCCAAAACCAATGAATTGTGAAAGAAGTATTTAAATTAAAAAACAAAAAGTAATTTTCAACAAATAATGTTAAGTTTTTATCAAGAAGATTCATTTTTCAGCCGAACAAATAATTTATCGACAAAATAAATGAACTTTTAACCAAATCGTTGAATTAAGTTAAATTTTCAACAAAAAACATAGAATTTTCAACTAAATACTTGAATTCGCTACCGAGTTTCCAAATTATTGAATTTTTAAACAAAAAGACGAACTTTGTACGAAACAGTTGAATTTTGAACAAAAAAAATCCATTTCCAACAAAATAGTTGAAATTTCTACCAAAATTGTGGAAGTTTTAATCAAAAAGAATAACTTTTCAACCAAACTGTTTCAACTAAAATTTTTAAGCCTCAGCAAAAACGAATGAATTGTGAAAGAAGTATTTAAATTTTCAAAAAAAAAGAAAAAACAAAAATGATAATTTTCAACCAATTAAAAGAAGAAAAATTAGGCTTGAACAAAAAAAGTTTCTACCCAAAAGATTCATTTTTTGAGCCAAACAAATGATTTGTCAACAAAATGAACGAATTTTCAACCAAACCGTTGAATTATCTACCAAATTCTTTCATTTCCAAACAAAAAAGACAAATCATTAACAAAATACAAGCATTTTCAACCAAATTTTTGAATTTTCAACCAAATAGTTGATTTTTCTACCAAAATTGTTGTATTCCTAATAAAAAAGGATGACTTTCCAACAAAATTGTTTCAACTAAAATTTAGAAGCCTCAGCCAAAACGAATAAATTGTGAAAGAAGTAATTCAATTTTCAAAAAAAAAAAAAAAAAAATTTGTTTCCAATAATGTTAAGGTTTTATTAAGAAGATTCATTTTTCAGCCGAACAAATAATTTATCTACAAAATAAATAAATTTCAAACCAAATCGTTGAATTAATTTGAATTTTCTACAAAAATCAGTTACATTTTCAATAAAAACAAAAAATTTTCAACTAAATGCTTGAATTCTCCACCAAATTTCCAAATTGTTGAATTATTGAACAAAAATACGAACTTTCTATGAAACAGTTTAATTTTGAACAAAAAAGTCCATTTTCAACTGAATAGTTGAGTTTTATACCAAAATTGTTGAAGTTTTAATCAAAGAGAATGACTTTTCAACAAAATTGTTTCAACTGAAATTTTAAAGCTTCAGCCAAAACGAATGAATTGTGAAAGAAGTATTTGAATTTTCAAAAAAAAAAAAAGAAAAAAGAAATGATAATTTTCAACCAATAAAAAGAAGAAGAAAAATTTGGCTTGAACAAAAAAAAGTTTCTATTGAAAAGATTCATTTTTTAAGCCAAATAAATGATTGGTCAACAAAATGAATACATTTTTAACCAAATAGTTGAATTTTTTGCCAAATTGGTTAATTTTCTATCAAAATAGTTGATTTTTCTACCAAAATTATTGCATTTTTGATAAAAAAGGATGACTTTCCAACAAAATTGTTTCAACTAAAATTTAGAAGCCTCAGCCAAAACGAATGAATTGTAAAAGAAGTATTTATATTTTCGAAAAAAATTTCAACCAATAATGTTAAGTTTCTAGAAAGAAGGTTCATTTTTCACGCCAATAAAATGACTGAATTTGAAACCAAATCGTCAAATTAAGTTAGTTAAATTTCCTACAAAAATCAGTTAAATTTTCAGCCAAAAACAAAGAATTTTCAACGAAACACTTGAATTCTCTACCAAATTTCCAAATTGTTGAATTCTTAAACAAAAAGACGAACTTTCTACAAAACAGTGGAACTTCGAACAAAAAAATCCATTTTCAACTAAATAGTTGAATTTTCTACCAAAATTGTTGAAGTTTTAATAAAAAGAATGACTTTTCAACAAAACTGTTTCAACTAAAATTTTGAAGCTTTAGCCAAAACGAATGAATTGTGAAAGAAGTATTCAAATTTTCAAAACAAACAAATGTTTATTTTCAGCAAATAATGTTAAGGTTCTATTGGGAAGATTCATTTTTTAGGCCAAACAAATGATTTTTCAACAGAATGAATGAATTTTTAACTAAATCATGGAATTATCTACCAACTTCTTTCATTTTCAAACAAAAAAGTCGAATTATCAACATGATACAAGAATTTTCAACAAAAAATTTGAATTTTCTACCAAAATTGTTGCATTCTTAATAAAAAAGGATGACTTTCATAATTGTTTCACCTAAAATTTCGAAGCCTTAGCCAAAACCAATGAATTGTGAAAAAAGTATTTAAATTTTCAAAAAAAAAAAAAAAAAATTTCCAACCAATAATGTTAAGTTTCTATTAAGAAGATTCATTTTTTATCCAAGCAAATGATTTATCAACAAAATAAATAAATTCCAAACGAAATCGTTTAATTAAGTTGGATTTTCAACCAAAAACAACCAAAAAATTTCCAACTAAACACTTCAGTTCTCCACCAAATTTTCAAATTGTGGAATTATTAAACAAAAAGATGAACTTTCTATAAAACAGTTGCATTTTGAACAAAAAAGTCCATTTCAAACTGAATAGTCGAATTTTCTACCAAATTTTGAAACTTCAGCCAAAACGAATAAATTGTGAAAGAAGTATTTGAATTTTCAAACAAAAAAAAAAGATAATTTTCAACTAATAAAAAGAAGCAAAATTTAGCTTGAACAAAAAAAGTTTCCATTGAAAAGATTCATTTCTTAAGCCAAACAAATTATTTGTCAACAAAATGAATGAATTTTTTTTACCAAATTGTTGAATTATCTACCAAATTCCTTCATATCCAAAGAAAAAAGACATATCATGAACAAAATACAAGCATTTTCAACAGAATATTTGAATTTTTAACTAAACAGTTGAATTTTCTACCAAAATGGTTAATTTTCTAGTAAAATAGTTGATTTTTCTACCAAAATTGTTGCATTCTTGATACAAAAGGATAACTTTTCAACAAAATTGTTTCAACTAAAATTTTGAAGCCTTAGCCAAAACGTATAAATTTGAAAGAAGTAATTAAATTTTCACAAAAGAAAAAAAAAATTGCAACCAATAATGTTAAGTTTTTATTAAGAAGATTCATTTTTCAGCCGAACAAATAATTCATCAACAAAATAAATGAATTTTAAACCAAATCGTAGAAATAAGTTAAATTTTCTACAAAAACATAGCATTTTCAACTAAATACTTAAATTCTCTACAAAATTTCTAAATTGTTGAATTTTCAAACAAAAAGACGAACTTTCTATAAAACAGTTGAATTTTGAACGAAAAAGTCCATTTTTAACTGAATAGTTGAATTTTCTACCAAAATTGCTGAAGTTTTAATTAAAAAGGATGACTTTCCAACAATATTGTTTCAACTAAAATTTTAAAGCCTTAGCCAAAACGAATGAGTTGTGAAAGAAGTATTTAAATTTTCAAGAAAAAACAAAAATAATGATGATAATTTTCAACCAATGATGGTAAGTTTCTATTACGAAGATTCATTTTTTAGCCGAACAAATAATTTATCAACAAAATAAATAAATTTCAAACCAAATCGTTGAATTAAGTTGCATTTTCTACAAAAATCAGTTAAATTTTCAACAAAAACAAACAATTTTCAACTGAACACTTGACAATAAAATTTTGAAGCTTCAGCCAAAACGGATGAATTGTAAAGAAGTATTTGAATTAAAAAAAAAAAATGATAATTTTCAACCAATAAAAAGAAGAAGCAAAATTTGGCTTGAACAAAAAAGTTTCTATTAAGAAGATTCATTTTTAAGCCAAACAAATGATTTGTCAACAAAATGAATGAATTCTTAACCAAATCGTTGAATTATAGCTACCAAATTCTTTCATATCCGAACAAAAAAGACGAATCATGAAGAAGATACAAGAATTTTCAACAAAATATTTGAATTTTCAACTAAATAGTTGAATTTTCTACCAAATTGGTTAATTTTCTAGCAAAATAGTTAATTTTTCTACCAAAATTGTTACATTTTTAATAAAAAAGGATGACTTTCCAAAAAAACTGTTTCAACTAAAATTTATAAGCCTCAGCCAAAACGAATGAATTGTGAAAGAAGTATTTGAATTTCAAAAAAAAAAAAAATAATAATAATAATAATTTTCAACCTGTAATGTTAAGTTTCTATTAAAAAGATTCATTTTTGAGCCGAACAAATGATTTATTAACAAAATTAAAGGAATTTTAAACCAAATCGTTAAATTAAGTTACTTAAATTTTCAGCCAAAAACAAAGAATTTTCAACGAAACACTTGAATTCTCTACCAAATTTCCAAATAGTTGAATTTTCATACAAACAGACGAACGTGCTTGTTAGGAAAATATACAACTATTGCCGAGGTAATTTAAACGTGACTTCAATATGCTCCACTGCTCCAAGTTCAAGTCAATTGCCGACAGAGTGAACGTGAATCGCGGAATCGCTACATCAATAATTTTTGCTCGGGACACCTTTGCCTCTGATAGAGGCGCATCGACCCACAACGGCCCTAACCGCGTCCACAGTATCGGTTTCTTCTCCTCCCGCCCCCCTCCCCCTCATCATGATTACCTAAGGTTCACTGTTACTGTTACTGTTATGCAATATAATAGGGTAATAATGGCACACTGCGGCTCTGTCGGTAATGCAGGGTGGAGCCAGTCACGATTGACTGACGTAAGCATCTTGTTGGGCTTCTCGTGCTGCTGATTAACACAACCAACCTGCAGGCCTAAATTTAATCCATGGCTGTACTAACCGCTCGTGTATTTTCTGTTTGATTGCGTCTAAACTAGAAACCAAAATTTGCAACATGTTCACAATTTCTTTTCCAAATCATATATTTAGATTCTAAGAAGATCTCTAATGTCAAAACCTCGGTCAAAACTCAATCGACGTGACCAGATGACAAGGTTCCATCTGGGAGGAACCAGATGAGAAAGTGCTACATACTTGATGGCGCTGGTGTTCCCAATACAACCTTGTCATTTGGACGCGTCAATATTAAGGCTGAAGGTAAAATTGAAATTAAGAGACCTCTTCAAAAAACTTCTGGTTAAAACCCCCAGAATTTTGGTTCTAGTTCTGATTACATCTAAACTAGAAACCAAAATTTGCAACATTTTCTTCACAATTTCTTTTCCAAATCATATATTTAGATTCTAAGAAGATCGCTAAAGACCTAAAGTCAAAACTATATCGACGTGACCAAATGACAAGGTTCCATCTGGGAGGAACCAGATGAGTAGGTGCTACATACTTGAGGGCGCTGGTGTTCCCAATGCAATTTATGTGGGATTTTGAAGCTTCGAGAGTTTGCCACGAGAGTTAGCAAATCTTCATTTTATCTTCACGAGTTAGCACCTTTTAATTTTTATCTCCAAAATGGAACCTTGTTATCTGGACGCGTCAATATTAAGGTAATGGTACAAACGAAATTAAGGGACCTCTTTGAAAAACTTCTGGTTAAAACCACCAGAATTTTGGTTCTAGTTTTGATTACATCTAAACTAGAAACCAAAATTTGCAACATGTTCTCCACAATTTCTTTTCCAAATCATATATTTAGATTCTAAGAAGATCTCTAAAGTCAAAACTAAATCGGGGTGACCAGATGACAAGGTTCCATCTGGAAGGAACCAGATGAAAAATGGTTAATTTTTCAATAAAATATTGAATTTTTCAACCAACAACATTAATTTTCTATCGAAAAAGACGAATGTTGACAAAAATAGATAAATTTCCAACTGAAAAAATACATTTTCAGCCAAATAGATGAATCTCCTAATAAAAACTTTCAACGTTGAAAACAATGATTTTTCAATAAAATAGTTAAATTTTCAAACAAATTTATGAATTTTCAACTAAAATGAAGAATCTTCAAACAAAATATTAACTGTTTAACAATACTGTGGAATTTTCTACAAAGTAGATTAATCTTTATCCAAAAGAGACGAATTCTCAACAAAAAGTATAATGCATAATTGAAGTTTCAGCCCAATCAAATTTTAATTTTAAATACAAACCCAGTTGAAGTCAATCAAAAAGACGAATTTTCAACAAAACCTTTTAACTTTTCAAACAAAAAGGATACTTTTCAACTAAATTGTTTCTTTTCGAATGTTATTTGTCAACCAAATCCTTCAATTTTCTCACAAACTAGTTGCATTTTTAACCCAAAAAGACGAATTTTTAGCAAAACCGTTGAACTCTTAACAAAAAAAGAGACTTTTTCACAAAGTTTTTGAATTTTCTTCAAAGTAGAATATGTCGCAACCTAAGAATTGTATTTTCCACCAAAAAAATACAATTCAACCAAAAAGATTAGGTTTCTACAAAGTAGATTAATTTTTTAACCAACAATATAAATTTTCAAACGAGAAGATTAATTTTCTATCAAAAAGATGAATTGAAAAATAATACATGAATTTTTAAGCAAGCAGTTGAATTTAAAAATAAAAAATATAAATTTTCTACCAATATGAAGCACTTACATTTTCACTGTAGAAAAAATAAATTTTTTTACAAAATATCGAATATCCAGCAAAATATTCCAATTTTTAGTCAAGGAGATGAATTTTCAACTGAAATAAAGAATCGAATGGGGTAGTTAAATCTACATTTGAAAAATAAATTTCCAACCAAATCCAACGAATTTTTAACAAAATAATTAAATTTTCAACCAAAGAGAGAAATTTTAAACTGAAACCAAGAAAACTAAAAAATGAATTTTTATCAAGCAGTTCGAATATTAACCAAGTAGTTGAATTTTCAACCAAAAGGAATAATTTTCACCAAAAACGAAAAAAAAATTTTAACGAAATAGATGATTTTCAACTTGAATTTTCAACTGAAAAAGATAAACTCGCAATCAAAAATGTATGAGTTAAATTTTTAGTTAAAAAAGTTAATTTTCAAACAATGAAACCGAATTTTCAACAAAATAGTTGAATTTTTCAACTGAAATCAAGAATCTTCAAACAGAAAAATAAATTTTTAACAAAGTAGTTCAACTTTCAACGAAGTAGTTAAATTTTCAACTAAAAAAGATAAATTTTAAACCAAAAATGAAATGCTTTAATTTCAATTAAAAAATCAATCTTTTACGAAAAATAGATTATTCAACAAAATAGTCAAATTTGTAATCAAGGAATGAATTTTCAACTAAAATGAAGAATCTTTAACTGGAATACTTAAATTTTCAATTGAAAAAGAAATAATTTTCTACGAAAAAAAGGATTTTCAACGATATGGTTGAATTTTTAAGCAAATAAATAAATTATTCGATCAAATTAGTTACATTTTCAATCCAAAAAGAATTTTCGATAAATTAAAGTTGGAATTAATTTTATTATTATGGTTAAAAATCGCAACTATTTTGCTGAAAATTAATCTGTTTTGCTTGAGGATTCAAACCATTTTGCAGAAAAATCATATTTTTTTGGTTGAATTAGATTATTTTTTTTTATAAAATAAAAACCCCTTTTGTGGTTCGAAATTCCTTGAAAAATTGAAATATTTGGTTGAAAGTTCATGCACTTTGTTAAAAATTTATATATTTTGGTAGAAAATGCATCTTTATGGTTGAAAATTTGAAAATTGATCTTTTTAGTTGAAAATGCGTTTTTTCTTATTTAGAATTTTTTTTAAACTAGAAATGTTACTGTTCTATTTTTTATCGAAAATTTATCTTTTTTGATAGAAATTTAATCTTCTTGGTTACTGAAAATTTAACTATTCTATTTTTAGTTGAAAATTTAAATTGAGAATTCATTTCTTTTGTTGAAAATTTAACTGTTTTGTTGAAAATTCGTTATTTTATTGGTTAAAAATTTATTTTTTTAGTTTAAAAATTATGTGAACGGTCAACAAATTTATTTATTTTTTTAGTTGAAAATTCACTTTAACTATTCAATTATTTTGTGGAAAATTTACTTTTTTTTGACAGAAATGTAATCTTTTTCATTAGAAAATTATCTGTTTCGTAACAAATGTAACTATTATATTTTTTGTCAAGAATTCATTTTCCTCCCTGAAAAAAAACTATTTAGAAGAAAATCCTTTTTTTTTGTGGAAAGAAAATTCACCTTTTGGATTGAAAAATCCACTATTTAGTCGAAATTTCATATTTTTGTTTGAAAATACATCATTGTGATTAAAAATTAATTTCTTCAGTTGAAAATTCGTTCCTTTTTAGTTGGAAATTAATTTTTTTACTGAAGACATAACTATTCCATTTTCGCTTGAAAATTTATATTTTCAGTTGTAAATAAATTAATTTGTCTGAAAACTCGTTTTTTAAAAATTTACTTTTCTGACTTCAAATTGAAATGTTATATTTTTTATTTGTAGATTAATCTTTTTTAGTTTAAGATTGAATTATTTTTGGTTGAAGATTCAGTATTTTAGTTAATTTTAAAGCTGTAATTCATAATAATAATAATAATGTAATTTATAATAATTTCAAATCTATAAAACACTTGAATTTTCAACCCAAAAATGTGATTCTTCTACAAAACAAGTAGAATTTTCCACTTATAAAATAAAATTTTCAAGTAAAAATAGATCAGTTAAATTTTTAGATGAAAAATTAATTAATAACAAAGAAAGGTTTTTCAGAAAAATAATTAAATTTTTCACATAATTTTTCAATTTTAAAGCAAAAAAGAAGAATTATCTACAAAACACTTGAATTTCCAACCCAAAAATATTATTCTTCTACAAAAAAAGTAGAATTTTCCACTGATAAAATATAATTTTCAAGCAGAAATAGAATAGTTAAGTTTTTAGATAAAAAATTAATTATCAACAAAAAAAGGATTTTTTCATAAAATGCATAAATTTTTAACGTACTTGTTTAATTTTAGAGCAAAACAGAAAGGTTTTCTTCAAGAAACTTGAATTTTCAACACAAAAATATAATTCTTCTACAAAAAAGGAGAGTTTCTTATAGATTATAACATTTTTCATATATTATAAAAATTACTGCCCAAGAAAGCATTTTCTTAAAAGAAAATTTACAATTTTTTTCACTTTGAGACTTTAACTACAAACTTTTCGAAACAGGGTATTTTTTATAGTACATTTTGCGTTTTATTTACTCTTTTAATTTTTATAGCCGTCTTATAGACTATATTACGAACTTTTTAGGAATTTAAAGCATAACGTTTTACTGGAACCATTTTTAACAGTATTTTCTTCAGAATTTTTTATAATTTATATAATTTACATAATTCTATAATTCACGAACCTTCACTTTTTTAATTGTTATCTACAATGTTCACATTTTTTGAAGAAATCTAAAAAATAATTGATCACTTAGGAAGAGTTTCATTGCACCATTATGTTCTGTTAAGCAGGAAAAGAACAATAGACGCTTCCCGAAGGAAATGAAGAAAAAAAAAATGAAGAAAGAATGAAAAAAAAAGGAAAATGAATAATTTCTACAAAATAGAAATGAGATTTGAGTTATGTGAAATGTCGCAAACGGAGAGTTCGTATTCAACTATTCATCAAGCCGAAGGGAGAAATGAAAACACTGTTTTAAACCGTACCGCCCACGTAATTGCGGCGGCGTACTGCTACTTCAGCAAGATAATGGTTAATGGTGCGGTTGCTAGTCTGTTAATTCCGGGTGGGGTTGGTCACGAATTCAGAAATTTTTTCTTATAAACATCGATTTTCGTTCAAGATTCTATTTCTAATTGGGAAACTTATTATAGATCACTCAGGAAAAAATATGGATAAAATTTCAACTCTTTGTTTAAAACTTATCATTTTTCAATAAAACCGCATTAAAATAGAATTAAAAATTCACTCGTGAGCAATCATCTATTTTGCGAACTTCTATGCCTTGTAATTATTGTTAGAATGTTATTTTACTGATGAAATTTAAAAATCATTTCTGGCACTGGGGATCTCGATTTTGGGAAAGTAACAAAAAGGAATGGATTTAGCATTACTTGATTTAGTTAAAAGATCTTAGTTTTGTTGTTATATTGGTCTTATTCCGCTAAAATTATTGACTATCTCCCCATTTTTAACCCTTTGAAAGTATCCATCTGTATAGTGGTTTGTTTCATTGTTGTATCCTCTTCCTACGATGTTGCATGATTAGCTGATGTTATCGGATATTGACCAGGTAAAAATTTAATAAGATGTTGGTTTTGTTGGTATATTGGTCTAATTTCTCTTGAATTGCTTACTATTTCCTCATTTCCAATTCTTTCAAAGTGTCCATCTGTTTAGTGGTTTGTTTCATTGTTGTATCCTCTTCCAACCATGTTGTATGATTAGCTGATGTTATCGGATATTGACCAGGTAAAAATTTAATAAGATGTTGGTTTTTATGATATACTGGTCTAATTTCTCTTGAATTCCTGACTATTTTCTCATTACCCATCCTTTGAATGTAATCTGTATAGTTGGTTTGTTCCATACTGTATGATTAGCTGATATTATTGGATGTTGACCAGGTATGAATTCAATTTTGTTGGTATACTAGTCTGAACTAGTGTCTAGTCTAACTAGTGCCACCATTGACCAGTATACTAACAAAACTAACATCTTCTAATTAAATCCTAACCTATAATCAACATGCAGTAACATCAGCTAATTACTTGACTTAGGTTGGGAATAGTTAAGGAAATAATGATACAAGTTTTTATTTATTATTCGGCATGAATACTCTTGTCCTAATTGGATAATAAGTTCTCATCATATGGACATCGAGATAGATGCAGACAAGTCAAGATCTTGAATTTGATCAGTCTTTGAAGAAAATGGGATGATAAGTGTCAACCGTGAATACAACTTGTTGGCTCATCATTCGAAAAAGAATATGTAGATTGTGGTGTTTATTCACACAAGCTTTGTTGCTTTTGACACAAGAGACTATGTTATCAAACATAATTTTCATTGCCAAGAAACAATATTACAACATTAGAATGTTGTCTGCTCTGTGCTGCATAGTGGACTTTCAAGTGAGCAAAATGAAGGGGTGCATTGATCATGGGGCACCACTAATTAAATGACTTTAATTGAGGCAAGCACATGGCGCGTGCGCATTGTGTTTTCATGACTCGGCACCTCTCACCCATATTTCTGTCGTTCTCTGACGCTCAGGTGCTGCGCCACCTCCTGCTGTTAGACCATTTTTTCCGAAATTAGTTCGCCCCATTTTTTGTCGATCACCTTCCGTGCTGAGCGGGTTTGATTGCTAGTATCGATTCTTGTATTGTTGGCAATCAACTAAATCTGGCAGACGGTAGCATGATTCGTCACTTCTTAGTTCTTTTCTCTCTTCTAGATGCGTGCAGCAAAGATAACCTTTTATTTAACCAGAACAGATGTATTCAGCACAACTGAAATTTGTATTTGACAGTAGCAAAAGTAACATTATAGTTGAATATCAATGAAAAATTGTATTTTTAATACATGTGAATACTTTAGTAAAATTGTACTAGAGTGTCCAATATGCTACAAAACTTCAGTCCAACAGGTTCAATAATTAATATTAGATAACCAGTTTGATTGTTCCCTAGATTAGAATTTTTCTTCTATCTTTTAGAATCATCTGGAATGGAATTATCAATTGTTTTTTATTCTTTGCGCAAAATAAAATAGCCATTCTTCTTATCAACGTTTCTTTTAGAAGCGCTCTACAAGTGTATACTGTACATACAATAGAGAAACGGAAACTAGCATCAGCAATTGACAACTTTTACCTTTTCTTGACCTGTCTCTGCTTTCAACTTGTTCGATTAGAAAGGTTCAGAACAAATATTTCAACCGAGGTTTAGATCTGTTCTCAATCTGTCGTGGGCGATCGACCAGTGAGGAATTCGAAATTGATGGAGCCGGACTTGGTCGGTCCTCCCACCTATGAGCCACATCACGTTTTTTACTTACGCAATACAAATTATTGCATGACTCTTAATAATTTTTAAAAATATTCACTATTTTGACTAATTAGAGTTCATGCTCGCCCTCATAACGATTACGAAGTTATTTTTATAAATATCCTGTGTGTCATACAATCATACATCATTCACAGACACATGAGTCGTCTATTTGCATAAGCAACACGCGACTTCTAGACTGATATAAAATCTGTCCCTTCTCTTACTAGAACTGAACGAGTTTGTACCAAATCTGAAGATAAATGTGTTCTGCAAGGAAATGATCTAATAATGTAAACTTTTTTTGTATGGATGAAGATTTTCGAATAAATTGAATACCGTTGTAGCAAAAAGGATACATTCAGATTTCTTGTGAAATTTTACAAAGTATTATACAAACATATTCTAAGTTGCTAATAATATTTCTACAGACAAGTGTGGGCCTTTTTATAATTATCTAGTTTGATTGATAATTGTGAATAGTGTTCTAAATATTTTAAGTGCTCGGAGAAATTCTCACGAGCATGAGAATATGCTCGACCTTTATGTGCTTTGAGAATTTAATGAGCTTTTATTAGAATTTTGAAATAGGATTTGAAAAATCGTATTTTCTACTTTCATTATTAATAATTACATTATTTAAATTTCGCGGTAAAATATATTGCTTCAAATTGGAAAGGGCGCTAAATTTAAATAAGAAAGGAAGTCAACGTAATAGAAAACGCATTATTCGCATAAAACAGTGCCTTATTCGAAGTGAAAAAGATGAATCTTCAACCAAAGAAATGAATTTTTAACTAAAACGATGAATCTTCAACCAAAAATATGAATTTATAACCAAATAGTTAGCTGAATTTTCAACCCAAAAGATTAATTTTCTACCAAGAAAGACTCATTTTTAAGAAAGTTTATGAATTTTTATCTATAAAAAACATCAATTTTCAATCAAGATTAGAATAGTTAAAATGCCGGAAAACTTAACGTTCAACCAAACTATTTAGTTTGGTTGAACGTTTTAAAACGAATTAAAAAAAAAATATTTTTTTCATAACAAAAGGAAATATGATTTTTTAACCATAATAGAAGAAATAAATTTTCTGTTAAAACAATCAAATTTCCACACAAAAAATTGATTCTGAACAAAATAATTCAATTTAAAACTAAAAAAGATACATTGACAAACCGAAAATATAACACTTTATATTTGCAGTTAGAAAAGTAAAATGTAAAGAAATCGAGTTTTCAGCAAAATTAATTGATTTTCAATTAAAAATATAAATTTTCAAACCGAAAATGGAATAGTTATATCTTCAGTAAAAAAATTATTTTTCTACCAAAAAAGGCTCATTTTTAACAAAGTTTATGAATTTTTATCTAAAAAACATCAATTTTCAACCAAGATTAAAACAGTTGAAATTTCAGATAACTAAATCTTCAACCGAACTAAAACGAATCCTCAAGAAAAAAATATTTTCTTTTCATAGAAAAAAATGATGTTTTAACCAAAAATAGAAGAATTAAATTTTCTGTTAAGACAGTCAAATTTCCGTACAAGAAATTAATTCTGAAAAAAAAAAATTCAATTTCAAACTAAAAAAGATAAATTGACAAACGAGAAATATGATATTTCAATTTGCAGTTAGAGAAGTAAATTTAAAAAAACGAGTTTTCAGCAAAATCAATTAATTTTCTACTAAAAATATGAATTTTCAACCGAAAATGGGAAAGTTATATCCTCAATTTAAAAAAATAATTTTCAACTAAAAAGAAACTACTTTTCAACCAAATAAATTACTTTTTGATCACAATGATGAATTTTTAACCAAAAATATAAAATTTTGTTCAAGTAGTGGATTTTTCAATCCGAAAGACGAATATTCTACCAACAAAAAAAAAACGATTTTTTAACTGAACAGTTTTGTTTCAATGTAAATTTCTATCAGAAAAGATAAATTTCTGAAAAAAATGGAACAGTTACATTTCCAGTTTAAAAAATTAATTCTAAATAAGAAAAATCTCATTTTCAACCAAAAAGATCAATTTTCAAACAATAAGATGAATTTTTAACAAAGTAAATGAATTTTCAACCAAATATTTGAATTTCTAAAGGAAATTCCAACCAAGAGGATGAATTATTCACCAAGAAGATTAAATATTCTCGCATAATATTCATGTTTTCAATAAAATATAGGAATTTTTAACCAGATATTTGAATTTTTAACTTGAGAAGAACTTTAAATTTAAACCAAAAATAGTTGAATTCAATCAAAAAATATGAATTTTCAACAAAATAGTTTAAATCCTCAACCAAAACAGATTAATTTTCAACCAATTTGCTAACGAATTAAACTAAGAACGATTTTACGATGACTGTTTCATATGATACTTAGCAAATTTCAAAGCATTTTTATTTATCTAAACAATTTTTATAAACAAATCCAGAGTTTGTCTATTCTTCAACGAATAGGATCAATTAAAAAAAACTAAGAATGCTTTTCCGGTGACAGTTTGATATGGTACTTTGCAAATTTACAAAAATTATTAATTATTTATAAAATTTTCATGAACAAATCCAGAATTTGTCTATTTTTCAACGAATAGGCACAATTTAAAAAAAATTATCTCAGGATATCTTTGCGATTTTTTTAAAATTAACTGAGAATATCTTTGCGATAACTTTTTTTTTATTCTATAGTGCTTCACAAATTCCCAATAATTATGATTTATTTAAACAATTTTTGTAAGGAAATTCAAAGTTTGGTTATTTTCAACGAAATCAACTAAGAATGCTTTTTCGGTGAATGTTTGATATTATCCTTTGCAAATTTACAAGAATCATTAATTATTAACAATTTTCATTAACAAATACAGAATTTGGGTATTTTTCAACAAATATGCTCAACTTTTTTACATAATTATCTAAGAATATCTTTGCGATGACTTTTTTCTATGATGCTTTGCAAATTTCCAATATTCGTTAATTATACGAACAATGTTTATAAACAAATTAAGATTTTTGCTATTTTTAAACGAATAGGCTCAATTTTTTTGCGAAATGAATGATGACTCTTTTCTATGTTGCTTTGTAAATTTTCAAGAATTAATAATGATTTGAACCATTTTCATTGAAAAATTTAGAATTTGGCTATGTTTCAACAAATAAGCTACATCTTTTCACAGAATTAACTAAGAATATCATTCCGATGACTTTTCTCTGTGATACTTTGCACATTCTCAAGAACTATTAATTATTTTAACAATTTTTGTAAACAAATTGAGTGTTCAGCTGTTTTGAAACTAATAGGCTAAATTTGGTTACGGAAGCAAGAAAGTAGAGAGTGGGGAGTTGTGGGCCACACTTTGTTTTCAAGACATAACTTCTCTGAACATCGATAAATTGTCAATGTATGAACTGGTATTTGTATTAAACTTCTCAATGCATCAATGATTTTGGTGGGGAGTTGTGGGCCATGACAAAAAATGAAAGAAAATGGCATATTCCAGTAGTTTATGTCCATTAAAGTTGCAGTAAATAAGAATTAATGATTTTAAAAAGATTTTTAAAAAATTATTCTGATTCACAATGTATGCACGTGTAATATCCGGTCCTCATGTTGGCACATTTCAAGTGCGCCGTACGATCGCACATGTTGCAGTGAACTGTGTTGTTCCGATTGACATTCATTGTTTCAACACAATTGACATTCTAAATTCACTCTAATCTCACTTTTCAGAGCAAGAGAAAAGAAGTTTCACTGAAAAAATTGTAATACGCATTAAGAACGTTTGGCCCACGACTCCCCACTAACGGTGGACCACAACTCCCCACGGCCGACATTTACGAAATGACCGAATTGCCATACACACAATGAATGTTTTACCGAGATTGTTTGATTGAATTTAAAGCCAATTGGTCAAGGAATATTTTGCACAAACTTACCTTTGAAATATGCTGCACAACGGGACTTGAAATATCAACCACTTGAGTTGCACACAAACTTTTATTTTGATTTCTTTCATCAACAATGTCAAAATACTAACTACGCGTGTTGAGACTATGAGTCGAGTTCACAAAGTAAGCTCACACAAAGAGAGTCTTTTGGCAGTGGTTAAAGCAGTCCTACCACCCACAACATGGCGGAGATTGAGGTGGCCCACGACTCCTCACGGCCCACAACTCCCCACCGTCCCCTACGTATTTCCAATGAGACTTTTCTACTTTACTTTGCACATTTGCAATAATTATTGATTATTTTAACAATTTTCATAAACATATTCAGAATTTAGATGTTTTTCAACGAATAGGCTCAGTTTGTCTACGAATGCAACTTATAATTGTGAAAAATAATACATCATTCATAGCTATATCCCTTAGTCGCATATCAATGTTACTTGATCCTTCGTGATTACCGGAAGAGAAAACTCTTTTGCGTAGGAGTACGCACTGTGCAATAAAGACCTTCACTCATTCACATGAGAACACGTGCATTGCTGGATCAAGTGTAAACACTAGCGCTCTATGTGAATTGAAGAAAAAGAATTACACTTGCTACAACTTGTTACAACTTTTTCAAACTTTTTACTGTTTCATCAATTAGTATTATTACCTCAGAGACATTTTTTTGCTAATTTTTTTTTTTTTTTTTGGTATTGGTTAAATTTTCAGTTGAGGAAATTGATTCTTAACCAACAAGAACGAATTTTCAGCAAAGTAGTTTGAAATTAGGATTGAGAAGAAATCCATTTTATCATAAATAATTTTTGCAAAATAAGCAGGAAAAAGATTCAAAATCAAAAAATAAATTTCTTAAGTAACCTCACTTTTCGACTCATTAGAGACAAAAATAACATAATGAAAAAAGAGGGAGGAAAAGGAAAAGAGTCAACCCTTTTTTCATTATGTTATTTTTGTCTCTAATGAGCCGAAAAGTGTGATTGCTTAGAAATTTATTTTTTGATTATGAATATTTTCTTTTCCTAATTGGAAAATTCAAAGATCTAAATAGATTGGTATCAGAATCACTCACAAAGTAGTTGGATTTTTCATTAAAAGAGATCAATCTTCAATAAAAAAATAAATTCGAAACGAAAAATTGTAATGGTTGATATTCAAAATAAAAAAATTAGCTTCAAATAAAAAACAATTGAATCCAATAAAAAAAGATGAATTTCTAAGAAGACAGTTCAATCCTCAACAGCAGGTTCATTTTCAACTGAACAGTTGCATTTTAACCAAAAAAAGATTAAATTTCTGCCAAGAAGATTAATTTTCTACCAAAGAAGAGAAAACTTCAACCAAATAGTTTAATTGTCAACTGAAAAGAACCATTCCTAACCAAAAAATGGATTTTTGAACAAGTGAACTAATTTTCTACCAGAAAGAGTCATTTTTAGGCAATTATTTCAATCTTCTACTAAAGAAAAATGTTTAACGAAAAATCGAATGGATAAAGTTTATCTTAAAAAAATTCATTTTCAATTTGAATTTAACCAGGTAGTTGAATTTTTAATCAAATAATTTAATTTTACACACAAAATTTTACATTTTGAATCAAGAATGAAATGATTTCATTTTCAAGTAAAAAAATTTTTCGAACGAAAAATTAAATTTCTAACAAAATAGTTTAATTTTCCATTTTAAACAGAAAAAAAAAACTTTTCAAAAAGTAGTTCAACTTTTGACCGAATAGTTGAATTTTCAACAAAAAAAAGTATATTTTTGAACAAGAGCATTAATTTTCCACCAAAAAGACTAATTTTCAACAAATTCATGAATTTTTAACCGAATAGTTGAATTTTCTAATGAAAAAAATATCAAATTTTCAACCAAATAGTTCAATTTTAAACTTAAAAGTATAAATTTTGAATAAAAAATAGAATAATCTCATTTTCAGTTAGAAAATAAATTTTCACCCAAAAAATTAATTTTTAACAAAGTATTTGACTAAAATTATGAATCGTCTACCAAAAAAGTGGTTTTCTAAAAAATAATTCAACTTTCAAACAGTTTAATTTTTAACCAAGAAGGAAATTGATCTTTTTGGTGAAAAATTAATCCTCTCAGTTGAAAATTCATCATTTCGGTAGAAAATTCATCTTTTTGAAAGAAAATTATTCTTCTTGGTAGAAAACTTATCTTTTTG